>JAUZST010079721.1:0-20723 GCA_034779995.1 Parotocinclus haroldoi | reverse complement strand
TTGCTTGGATTGTAAGACTGTATTAATTGTAAGTCGCTCTGGATAAGGGCATCTGCTAAATGACATAAATGTAAATGTAAATAAATAGCACTGTTTTCCAAACATAAGACCTACCGCTTCAGATGTAAGATAGTCTAGGTAGTCTTTCTTCAGTAAAGAAAACGCTGTGTTTGTGGGAGCAAACAGCGTGTAAGGACCAGTCCCCTCTAATACATCCACCATGGAGGCTTTCTGAAGCAGATGCATTAAGTGTGTTACAACTTTCATGAATGCATGAGAATTTCACATGAATGTTCTTAAGATTACCTCGATTAAAGACTTAAACTGGGAGAACTTTCCATTGTCTGACACAATCTTCATCAGGTTTTCCTATGATAAAAATAGTGATGATAAATATAATAATAATAATAATATTTATTATTAAGATAAGGCAGGAAGACAGTATGTGACATAATGTACATATACACTTTTTAATAGGTACTCTTCCTTGTTTCTACACTTCTATTTTTATCAGTTACACTTACCATGTAGATGACTTTTAGCTTTACAGTTACAAACTGAAATCAATATGTGCTTTCTATACTTTGTGAGATCATTTTACTCTGTTCTGTAATGATCAGGACCACCACAGATACTACACTGCTCACAAAAAATAAGGTATATTTCATTTTGAAATGAGCAGTAAATTTGTGTGGTGGATCATTCTCAGCACTGTAATGACACTGATATAAGTGTGATAGTGTATGCTGATATAAGCAAATCAGACAGCAGTACTGCTACAAATATTAAACCATCAAACCCTGCTGTGTCTGATGCAAAACAAACACTAGCTAGTGATGTGTCGCTCATGAACGATTTATAAGAATATCTGCTAATTTTTAGGAGCAGTATACTTCGCTCTATCAATATGTTGATGTTGTGTTATACTTTGTAACTTTGTTACATTTTTAAGCACATTACAAAATATAAAACATTAACATACATGTACATAGGTTTAATAGAAAGGTACCCAGTGCAATTGAAATTGCCATTTTTTTTTTGTTGTTGGTTTTGTTTTTGTAAATATGACCGACTGTTTCAAATTTTCCTTCTATCTAAGAATGATAAATTACAGCAAAACAGAAACATTTTGTATAATTTTCATTTTAACATAATCTGTTTTATTAAAGAAAGAAAGCAGGGGCATGCTGGCTTGTTAATAAAAGCACCATAATGTCTTGGAGAGTATGTGTCTTGGAAAGTGTTAGACTTTTCAGACTGGAACCATGGGAATGTCCATGGGTCCATGAGTCCATGTTCGACGACCATAAGACCATGTTTTTATGTCCAAGAGTCCATGTTGAACGAGCTTCATGTTTTTTTATTTTTCGATGATGCAACGTGAGGGCCCTGCCCATTACAGGAGTAAGTAAAGGGGACTAACAAAGTGTGCAGAGAAACAGATGGACTACAGTCTGTAATTGTAGAAATTGTCTTAACTATCCATTCCAATATCTATTTTATAAGATAAACTGATTTAAAGTGCAGAAACTAGTATTTGTACCTAATAAAGTGACGAGTGAATGTGCACTGCTCACAAAAATTAAGGGAGATTTTAAAACTGCTGACAAGAACTGCTGGACAATCTGATCGTGTACGTTCCATCACTATCAGTGTGTTTTGGCAGTATTGGGTGTCCAGTTTAAAATGCTTCTGTTCAGCTCCATAAATATATCACTTGTCACTCAATCATTATAATTGAGTTTGCATCTCATTTGCATAATCAAAAACTTTTTTGACTTTTCATTTGCTTTACTGATTATCTCATTTAATGAAATAAAATCAAATGCTTCTTTATTTTAATCGTTTCATATTCATTTTGAAATAATCCCTAATTTTTGTGAGCAGTGTAAATACAGTATATATATATATATATATATATATATATTCGATGGCTATTGTTATATGAAGACATACCTGGTTGTCACTTAATACAGTAGGTGGGACAGTGTCCAACATTTTATCAATGATGTGTATCAATCCATTAGAAGTGATAATATCTGAATCCAGCACAGTTGCTTTTTTACGGCTGCCATAAATGCGAATCTTTACCTGTGACAACTTGGACAAGGATGGAAGTAACAAGTAGAAATGACATTCAAAATTAAAATAGAACAGACCAAAAGCTACTTCTCTTAACGCACAAATACCCAAACACTGACATGCACACAGACACACAACAACTATATACCTCAGTTAATGACTCAGCAGTTTTTCCAGTCAGAGTGTAATAGAGTATCCCCTTTTTCAGAGTATCAATATTAACTTCTCCAGCAATCATGTGCAGCTTTATAAGATAAGGAGTCTTTGCCTGATCTGTCAGCAGAGTGTTTATCTGGAATAGAAGTGCACAGTTGAGATGTGTGTGTGTGTGTGTGTGTGTGTGTGTGTGTGTGTGTGTGTGTGTGTGTGTGTGTGTGTGTATCAGTTGTACGGTTTTGTAATGAACCTATTTTCATATTTATTGGATATATATATATATAACACCTGTCACAAGCACATATATTTCATAGCATTACTATGGGTACATTTCTGAATATTTTTTCAATAATGTTGACATTCTGACAATGTGTGTGAATGAATAACTAACTAATGAAAATATTGTGTAACTGCTTTTTGACTCAATCAATAGCATCATAGGATACAGAAAAATGACAGAGTTTAAATATTGCATTTCCTAAATTACACTCACAAATGAGGTCACAAAGGAGAATAGAGTTTCTTACTCTAGAAAACTTAAATCTATGGTTTCCCTTCCTGTAGACAGGACCTACATTGTTCCTCCACCACACAGACGCAATAACCATAGTGCAACCTGCTGGAAACATAGACGACAGAAAAAGCAGTGGGAGGTAATGTTGAAAAAAAAATTGGCAAGCATTTTAAGTTATAGTCCTATTTCTATCACCACGGTCTTCAGATGTAACCTCTGGATATAAAAAGTAGTTTCTTCTTAGCACATGGAAGATGCGGAATATGACAAGGGTAGAGGTAAGTTAAATTAAGTTCTGAAAATGTACGAAACATCATCTGAAACCTCTGTATATGAAGGAACAGTTACTCTCAGGCTGTGGTAGAAAGTGTGATCAGGTGTCATTGTGTTTAGTGTTCTGCCTCTAAAAACATTGAAGAATATGGTATGTAAGAAGGATTTTATTATAGTTTAGTCAAATAAAATTGATTGATGAAGGGAGCATGTCACTACACTGCACTCATGTTGCTCTTTATAGATAGCTTAGTACAAAAGGACGTACGATTAGGTAGGATATTTTTTTGTATGAGATGTAGACATCAGAGATGTAGAAATCAGTGTCTGTGTGTCCTAAGTAGCAATATTACTAACCACACAACCTGACTATTTGCATAAACCCAACCTGGTAAGTCAGGTAACAATAGTTAGTGTATAGTAATGGTTATAGTTAGTGTAAACAGCATGGTGTTGCTTTTTGCACTTATAGTAAATAGAATGAAGTTACTGCATACGCTTGTAGTGTAAATACTGGTATTGACATGGATTATCAATAGCAACTGCAATATGAAATAAATAATAATAATATCAGTTATGCAAAGGACCAATCTCATTGAAATTATATTGCATATTGCATATATACATGTGCCTATCAATCATAACATTAAAACCACCTGCATAATATTGTGTAGATCCCTCTTGCATAGCCAAGGCTTTGACACATCAACACAACCTCCTGTGTCCTGTGATATATGATACCAAGATGTTAAAAGCAAATCTTTTAAGTTCTGTAAACTGAGAGGTGAGGCCTTGAGTGATCAAACTTGTTTGTCCAGCACATCCCACAGATGCTCAATTGGATTGAGATCTTTGGAAGTGGGAGGCCAAGTCAACATCTTTGTTATGTTCCAACCATTCCTGGACAATTTTTGCAATGTGACAGGGTAGATAAACCTGCTGAATAGGCCACTGGTATTAGGAAATACCACTGCCATGAGGGGGTGTGCTTGGTCTACAACAATGTTTAAATGAGTGGTGTCAAAGTAACATCCACTTGAATGTGAAGATCAGCAGAACATTATCACACTGTACATGTACCACTGTACATGTATTTGTTAATGGTTTTAATGTTGTGACTGATAAATGTATAGGGGGGGTGCTTCTGTTATCATATAGATTTTAATTGAGAAAGAAAACCAGACAAAGACAGATTTTCATTAGCAGATAAACACAATAAATCCAGTGACATTCTTATTTCAAGTGAAATTGGTCACCTTGATCCCACCTATTAAACAGAACTGGAACCCACAGCAAAAGATCTAAAACACTGCGCAGATATATTCCAAATAACCAGTCTAGTATCAGACTGAGTTTGAATTAGAACGTAATGTATCCGCTCTAGTTATTCAGATGAGTGAGAATATAATTCATCATCTGGAAAATATAGACTGTTAACAAGACTCTTGAATGGAAGCACTGAGTCAGAATGAATCCCCATGACATAAAAAGCTATATACACTTCATATGTGTAGGACGCATTCATTAGTAGTCCCAAAACTGTAATATTGCTATTGATAGATTTATTAGAGTAATAGTAAAATTACACAGAAGTACAACGTCAGTTTTGTGGACATTCATACTGAAACAGATATGGTATTTGATAATGCCAGGTGTTTGGAGGCGTTGCTGAAGATGCATTGATAATAGTCGGTGGCTTGAAGTGAAGGTTTTTATCATAACATACAGCATAAATAATTGTGACACTTTTTATTAGCAGCATCCCACAAAAGAGTTTTGATTTGACTCAAATTTATAATCTGATTAACATTCTGAAGTGCTACTACTCATGTTTAGTTGTGCTTCTTTCTGCTCTCCACTCTCTTGCACTGTTAGTTTGTTGCATGCATGCTATTGTAATCACACATGTTCACATTTTAAACATTGTTTTAAGATGTATTTGATGAATACACTGATGACACTTTCCTGTATTTTATACATTTACTTATTTTAAAATTGCCTACTGTAAAATGGATAATGCATGTCATCATACAGTACAAACTTGCATACCTGTTTTAGTAGCGAATACTTTATTTGAACATTACAGTATACCATAATGTGGATAAGGTTTATTTTTGTGTATACTACTGCCAGTACAGATGAAATTAAGCACAAGAGGCAGATAAGCTAGATTGCACTATACGGTAGATATTTTCTACCAACTATTCCCCTTGATAAAGTGTATTGCTTGTACCAAATTTGATACAAATGATTATACAGGAGTTACTGTACTCACTGATGTATGACACATTTCTGTTATCACAAGCTCAAAAATGAAAATTCTACATTGTTTTTTTTTTCAGTTTGTCAAAATACACTTTTTTTTTTGCATTTTTACATGTATTTGCAATAAATCAATCTTGTTTTAAGCTAATTGTACATCAATTTTACATTTCTGCTTAATAGATTGATAATACAATTTAAATCAAACATTCTCAAGTTTCACACATTGGGGTCTCATTTTACAGCCTTGTGTCACAAACCAATTCGCATTTATTGGTGGTGGTTAAAATTTAAATTTTGTACATTTATTACCACGTTTATTATGTTCATTATATTTGACTTGTCATGTTCTAATGATAAATAAAAGCAAAGTTTTAATGGCTGTGTTAGACAGTTGAACTAGGATAGCTGTGATTTGCCTCTTGGTGTCTTTTAGCCAGCTGATAACTATGTCCAAATGCAAATTATTAATGGTTGCAAATCCTCACATATGGCCCCTTACAATCAAGAGAAGATTATTGGCTTAAAGAAAATAGGATTAGTGTGAAAGTGAGCTGGTATTTTTTCTGTTGACATGTATACTGATTTATTAATAACAGGTATATAGTGCAATATGTAGGTTTTTACAGAAACGTGGCACAATTTGACATAATTAGAAACGTAGACTAATTAAATGTATACTACAAACATAATCAAATACATTACTCTAAGAATAATTGCAGTTAGCAATTTCATAAGCTGTGTTTTAAAACAAATTTTAAAACACCAGTCAACACCCCGCAATGTTTTTACTTATTTATACAGAGTTTTTTTTCTGAATATACAGTGCTCACAAATATGAAAATATCCCATAATAAAATATCCTCTATTTTTGTGAGCAGTGTAGTATTTAGCTACCTGAAACTTTGAATATTTGAAGGAATATTGTATATTTTTAGCATGAGTAACATATGAATGGGCTGAGAGTGTGCTATATTCAGACTGAGAAATGCAGATTTCATTTCAGTGAATGACTGCTTTCATGAACAGAAAAAAACTCTTGCAGTCGAACAACAGTAGCTTTAAATGTTTCAAAAAATCACAACCAGGAGCAAATAAAACATATGAACTGTTTCCTGTGCAGAAATGTGCACAAAATTATAATTGTTATGATCAAATTTACTTTCATTTGTAAATATAATTCAATACAAAATACAACAACCCCAAATATTTGAACTTACTATATTAAATATCTCAATATAAAGATGGCCATGTGAGGAAAACAAGCTAAAACATAGCAATTCTTTAGAATTGAGTTTTTTGGTAGTGAAAGAAGACTTATTCAAATTTCCAATAACACCTAACACCTGCCATTATTTTGATTCAAAACATTTCTCCAAGCCCTCCATAACAGTTGGTCTATGCTGCAGTTACATTGCTGGTAAACACAACGTGCTGTGATACAAAGCTTCCAAATCTGTGCTTTTAGATATGAATTACACAATGAGCCGTTTTGGTGCTAGTACATTCACTAAAATGTATCAGAGTCATTACATACACAAAGCCACCGTGCAACGTATTTTCTTTACTTTACTTTTTAGCTTTTACAAACTTGCACAATTATTTTCAGTTTTTTATATTAGAAGCACTGCTAATTTAGTATTTATGCACTATGTCCTAAAGTACATAGTTCATTATTTATGACGTATTTTTATTTTTGAAAAGTTTATGGGGAGGTTGGAGATGATTTGTTTCCCTAAAGATAATGTCGCTGAGATAAGATAATGCGCTCTATAATGGTAGATATAGCCAATGAAGTATAAAGAATATAAAAAATATAAGTATTTTATATAAGTAATATAAGTATAAATAGAATTTAAAAAATTGAGCTTGAGGTTCAAAATAAGCAGAAATTGCTTCATTAGAAAGATGCACTTAAAGATGTACCAGAATGATTTGTGTATTATGGTTGAATTCTACGCATAAACAGATACATTTTCCTCAAATTAAAAATGCATCTTATTTTATTTTGAAACAGATCCATTTTCCACAAAATAAAAATGCATTTTATTTTATTTTGATATTTCATTTAAATATAACTGCACTGACCTTGTCTGTGTCCTTTACGTAATATTGGCTCGTAGTTTAACTAGTCTATCAATGAAAAGCAAGGACGCTTTACCATTTTGTTGTGCACATGCAATACCCTTGAGCACTTGCTTGATAATAAAAAATTTGGTTGCATTATTTCAATATTTTGCATAGTTCTGTGTGTACTTAACTGATAATATTGGCCCATCTTACTGCATGTCTTTAGTTTGTATAACAGCTAAACGAATGCCATATCAATCTACTGCTCACAAAAATTAGGGGATATTTTAACATGAAATATACCATAATGAAATACCTCCTAATTTTGTGAGCAGTGTATAATTTAATGTGATTAAATGCACCTGTTCACCCCTGAAGACACTATGGAGACTTCCTCTGATTCGTATTTTTTCTGACAAAGTTTTGAGTTTTTAGAAAAACCCCCCAAGTTAAAAAAAAATCTGACATTTATGTGGTTACATGCCTTTAAATGTCACCTGTCATCTATGAGAATGAAGACACAAAACCAATACATGCTTAAACATGAAAACAAAACCACAACAGCAACAATGTTCGAAAAGGTGAAAGCCTTTTTATTCACAGTTTGCCTGTTTTTAGCGATCAGTATTGTACAGTGTATAGTTAGTAAACAGTATAAACTATCAATTATAAACTACTAGTTAGTAAACGGTAGTAACTATATGTAGATGTCAGATATGCCAACAACACATTTTCATCCCTATTTACTTCCTGTATTCTGTAATTATTTCTTTACAACTGTAGCAACCATACCATGAATTTTATTGTCTTAGATATATGAATAAATAAATGTTGAAAAATGGCATGTTTATTTGAACAAGAAGGAAGTAAATACTTTAAAGTATTGAAGCATTGTATTTACACAGTGTTATTTTCCTTTTCCTCAAACATGGGGGGCCCTATACACAGGCGGAAATGTATATGTGTTGCTTCCATCTGCAAACTTTCCTGTGGTCCACAGGTTGCTTCCCTCACCACCAGTTTAGTGCACACCTGTGCAATACCACAACAGTGCATATACACATTTCTTAGTTCAGAATAACATTTGAGTTAACACAAGCAGAACCACTGGAAATTATTTTAAGCTTGCAGTAAAGTAGAGCTTACATCAGTGATACTATTGTTTGGGGATTTAGACCATCATAATCACTTAATGTCAACATATGTTGACCAAAAAACTAATATTCAGAATTTTATTACAGATTTCGTGTCTCCGTACATGTCATTTAGTTAAAATAAGCCATTAAACTTGTGGAGTTAATTCCATTTAAGTTGAACAGAAATATTCACAACAATACTGTAGGGTCATTTATGAGGGATTGCACATTATTTCCACAGTGCTGGATTATTCACTCAACTTTTCCTAATTTTCTTGGTGCTCCAGCACCTAGAAAGCAAGAGAGCATATGGGTTTGGGGATTTTATAGTTACTTGTTATTGTAGCAGTTATATTATATTTAGGACTTTAGTAGCCTGTATTTTAGATTTTAGTAAGTAATGTTCCATATTTATTGAGAGCTTTTAATCAGGAAATGATCTTATACAACTCAACTAAATAAATCTCTGTTTACAGCATAAGATTCTGACAATCTCTTTATTATATCCCAGGCTCCGGAAAGTGTTTTCACAATATATTTAACAATGTAGTTTGAACGTCACTTGAAAGCTATGTCTTGGAATGGATGTAGGCAAAGTCCTGGTTACGAAGACTGTGGTGTGGCATTTTGAGGCCTTTATTTGTTTTCAGGAAAATGCTGGAACAGAGAGAAATAGGAGTGTGTAGGGTATTTTTCATTTTACCTTCTCATCATGGACATATATTCGTCTAATAGTGATCCTATGGAGCATCACTTAATACAATGCACTGTAACTAGCATTTGGATTAAGAACTTGCAGAGCTGAACCAAACAGTGTTAGACGGCGTGATAACCGATTATGTTGTAGCTGTGTATGTTGTAGATGCTGCAGAAATTTCTGCAAAGCCTTTTAGAATGTTGATCTTCTGTAAAATGATAGTTCCCTGGAATTTGTTGGACTTTTGACTCATTTCTTTTTATTAAAAGGAGTAGTCCTGAAAAATCAACGACTATTTCCACAGTTCTGGAAAGCTAATTTATGATCTAAATAGTAGGAACCAAGCCATGCCACCACTAAGACACACCATGGTGGTATCATCAGCAAACCTAATTAGCTTAATGGAGCCACTCTCAGAATTATTATTGTTAAGGTAATGTAAGTAGAGCAGGACAGCATGCAGCCTTGAGTTCCAGGGAGGAAGAACTGTTCTGACATGTGTTGACTCACTTGAAGTACTGTCTAAATTCAAACTCTAAAATCTGATTAGCAAGTTGTTGTCGAGTGTTAGACATAGGTAGGATGTGCACACCAACCAGTGCTATGGATGTTTGACAGATGATTGACATCAATGCACCAATTAAGGTTAATGAAGGAGCATACTTCTCTGACTTTTGCTTTCTGATTGTGGTCTGATCCAATCTGTCTGCCTTGCATTGTTCAAGTTCAGAATATTTTTTAACCACTCTGTGATTGCTACGTTGTTGTTTAGGTATGTTTCCAACCTCTGGTACCATCCAGAACAGGCTCACATAACACTTGCCAACATAGCTGTATACTTGTAGTGCTTACTCACTTAAAAAATTCATGTAATTTAGTTCGCTAGAACTACATGTAATGTTTTCGCAATGAGTTAATATAAGTTTATTTTATTTGATGTATTTCATTGTTACAAATTCGTTTGATGAAGTCTGCTTCTTAATATTGTAAATGAGTAATTCCATGAAATATGCAATGCATGTATGATCACAATAAATACAGAATGTAGACCTAAAGAATTTAATAGAAATAGAGTACTGTGTTTAGGCAAGACTGTTTATAAGAAAAAGGAAAAATCATAAGTGAAGATTCAGATTAAGTTTATAATGAACCCTCAACATTTTAATAAATGAAAACGGATTAGCTAAATAATGAACATTTTACATTTTCAGGCCATTTTTGTAGCACCCCCATGCACTCCACGCATGAAAATGATACTGATCCTATCCCAAGAAAATACAGGGCTGGGGTATATAGACATGCCCTGGATTCAATGCTAGTCCATTGCAGAGCTGGATAGGTGTAGCTGTTGCAATGCTGGGCATGATTACCTGACTTGTCTCCACTTCTTCAGTGTCTGCATGTGACACCCAACACAACTCAAATGCACCACCATGACTCCCTGCACTAGTGGACTTCCATGTTTAATTAAACTAAAGAAACTGTTGTTATGCTCATTTTCAGAGCTCAATATTTCCAGCAGTAGATAAGCATGAGAATTAACCAAAAAGTCACATCTTTCTTTGAATGTTTTCACTTTTGCCTAGACGAAACTCGGGCAGTGAGGATATCTCTTTAGTGATGTTCTTTTCTATGTGTTCTTTTCTTTTGTTTAGTAGGAATTCTGCTATTTGGATAGTGACTAACTGTGTAGAAAACCCCAGATATGCTTCATAATGGTGCTGAAACAAGAGGAGGACAAGGCAGCAGTAAAAGTACAAAAGACCAATGGCCACTTCAGCAGATGGAGGAAAAATCATCTGGGATATCTACATCAAAGCTAAAGGCCATGCCAAGCAGTTCACCTCTGACCTCCACTCGGTGCATTGTAAGTAAGATAATAGGACTAACTTTGGTCAAAAGCTACTAAAATAGAACTTTGGAGGGAAACTTTGGGAATTTATATTATATATATATATATATATATATATAAAATATGTCAAATGCCTGTAGAACGGTACAGAGGTACACCTCTAGTGTTATTTATCTAGTAGTAATTTATAAAAGTATGTTTATGATTTTTAAATCATTAAATAATACATTGAGAATTGTATATAAGTATACTTTTTTTTAACTAAAGAAAGCTGTGCTTAAATCATAGCGTCTCTGTGTAAGTGGTGCGTAAGACATCGGAGCTCACAGAGCTTACACAGTCACTCTCCACAACCACCGCTCAGCAACAGGTGTGCGAATGTTTACATGTGTACAGGGGCACACTGTATTGCAATAAGGAAACTTATGACTGAAATAAAATACAATAAATATGTTTGCTTTACATTTCTTAAAAGATCTTGCCATTTAATTCTCAGGTATTTTAGCAAATAATACCAAATAACCTATCAATACCCTTTATTCATAATGTGCATATTAAGTCTCTTCCATATTAGATATGGAGATACAAATTAAAAATGTTGCAATAATGTGTTTTTTTTTGTTTATTGCAGCCCGTTCTCTGAAATGGATACTTTAATACAGATTTAAATTGACTGATTACATATAACTGCATGGTCAATTACAGATTAACTAGTTTTCAGGTAAAACAAAATATTTTAAAGTTATATAGCTTAGACCATGATTAAAGTATAACAGGTAGTGTAAACAAGTGTAAGAAGATCCACAGAGCAACTGTGGCTATTGTGGATTATCAGAAGACATTTGTTGAACAGATATCATTAATGTGCACCATTATAAGCACAGCAGTGACACTGAGAGCACAGTAAATAAATTTCCAGATGTAATCATTTAGAAATCTTGTGATGGTTTAGCTTATTTTTATGTTGAAATATGGAAAATTTGAAAGGGTTCACAAACTTTCATGTACCACTATATAGGTAATGTTTTATAATGCAGCTCGTCTTTCATAAAGTTAACTTTGTCATGTTATCTCTGTTTTGTGGCATGGCTGTATATCATATACTTTAATGAATTATCAATTAATATAACATTGATAAGAAACCTGTATGATTTCATGATTAAATAAAAACACAGGCTTCAAGCAATTAGACCTAATATTGCAGTCTAGTGGTTTCCTAATAATGGTAGCATAAGAAAAAGCTTTTTGCTGTTAGTCAATGGTTGTTCACTACCATGGTCATTGGGACTCTGAGGCTAATATATGAATCAGCAGGAAAATAGGCAAGCACACGCACCCTGAAAGGTGTACCAGTTCAACCTCAGAGTTCACTAGAGGTTGTTATTATGCCCACCTTTCAATTACTGATACATACTGATACATACACTCTCTATCACTGTGAATCTGAGAATGGTTTACCATCCAAATAATATCAGTAGTAATCAAAAAGGAGGGACGTTTATGTATGACACCCTAATAATTCACACATTTTCTTTAACTTTAGAGTACCAGTGATAAAGAAAGTTATCAGCAACAGCAGTTCGCAATTCAGCGGCCATCTGTTCTGCGCAAGGGCAATCAGACTCTTCCACATGGTACTACCTGCAAAACTTTTCCACAATCATCCTTCTCTTAGCTTTAGAAAAAGCCTTACTATTTACTAAACTATATGATAGAGTGTTGTTTGAATCACATGAAATATACTGCTCACAAAAATTAAAGGGATACTTTAAACATATAGATCCCATAATGAAATATCCCCTATTTTTGTGAACAGTGTAGCTAATAGGTCGTATTGCCATTTTTCAGCTTTGTCCAGCCAGTCTATTCTGAGAAACTACTACTCTGATATCATGTGTAAGGATGAAATCAACAATAAACTTTCTTGTGACACAGATGGTCTTGTAACACTTGGAAGTCCAACACAGAGCACACCGGTTTACCATACTGAGTGAGTATAGATACAAAAGTAAAATGTTTTTTTAAGAGTTACACATTTATAAGATTTCTTGTGTCGTAGTATGCTACAGGTCCAATTCGGTCAACCATACCATAAAACTAATGACAGCGGAAGTGATTGACCCTGGCAGTGTAATTACCTGAGCTATGCTCTGCTAGGAAATCTTGGTTCCTGGTACTTAAGTGGATGTTATTAATATGTACTGTCTACCTAAATATCGCTGCAGCTTACATACACCCCTTGATAAAAAAAAAAACAGTAATCCCTAATGGTGGTGGCTACTTTCAGCAATGAAATGCAATTGCACGATGCGAAAAACTAAATTAAACGGAAAACTTCACTTTGTGTTGATTTTGTATTTTCCAAATTCCCTTACCTAAGAGATCTGCTGCCAATATCTCAGTATCTTGTAGAGTGTATGCCCTAATGGGTCATAGCTTTGACTGAAGGTGGGGGTTGGGGGCAGGGGGTTGCAATAGTAGACAGTTGATTTTATGACTGCTGAGTATGTAAAGTATGCTGAGTTTGCCATTTAAAATCGTTCGTTCACTTTACTTTTTGTTATTTAGAGAAAAAAGCAATCTAATAATTTCTAAAAAAAAATTCTATCTAACTTAATTTTCAATCTGTAATTTTGCACAATAGTTTGCATGTAACTATGCATGTAGATCTGATATGAAGATTATATAAATTATTACAGGTCTGGCCTGAGCAGGCTGGGTCTTGCCACAAGAAGGTATAAAAAGTACTGGTGGTTTATAAAAAGACAATCATATGCTCATTTTGGGTAGTTAACCTCTTGGTAGCAGATCTTTGTCTATGATACACTCAAGGACATTATTCTCAGTTGAGAGGAGGGGCACCATGTAATGGGCACCATGATAAAAAAAAATAATAATTCCATTAAGTGTCTGGAAATGATCTGGGCACAGAGAGGAGTCTGTAGTGAAGGTGCCATCTGTGTCTGAATGGTGAACACAGATACTATGGGAGTTGCTATGTTTTTTTAAATAGTAAGCTTTTACTATTTGTTTTGTCTGTTCCCAGTACCTTCTAACAGTTAGTTTATAACAACCTAGACGCCAGGCAATTCCTGCTTATCTCAGTCCAACGATGCCTCCCCTCTCAAAGTGGGCATTATACAGGCATATCTAGTAGTACTCTAGTAGTAGTAGCAAGCACTTTTATGACCTCTCGTATATAGTATCATAACTATTGTATTATATATACATAGGACAACAGTGAAGATATATCACACCAATACAATGTAAAGTAGTCAGTCTACAGCTTTATAACAGTGTAAATTTGCTGTGATCTCAAAATAACTAAACACACAGCCATTAATGTCTTAACCTCTGGCAACAAAAGTGAGTACACCCCTATGTGAAAATGTCTAAATTGTGCCCAGTGTCAATATTTTCCAGCACTGCCTTAATTTACTTGGGCGTGGAGTTCACTAGAGCTTCACATGTTGCTACTGGAATTCTCTTCCACTCCTTCAAGATGACATCATGGAGCTGGTGGATGTTAGAGACCTTGCACTCCTCCACCTTCTGTTTGAGAATAAACCACAAATGCTCACAAATAGAGGTTAGGTCTGAAGACAGGATTATCCATTAACTTGGGTTTCTTTACCAATGCAGTGGTCACCTTGGAGGAATACTTGGGGTCTTCTATCATGTTGGAATACTCTGTAGGGAGGGGGATCATGCTTCGCTTCGTTATGTCAAAGGACACGTTGGCATTCATGGTTTCCGTAACGAATTGT
The DNA here is from genome assembly GCA_034779995.1 of Parotocinclus haroldoi. NCBI lineage: Eukaryota > Metazoa > Chordata > Actinopteri > Siluriformes > Loricariidae > Parotocinclus > Parotocinclus haroldoi. Next base: position 5,914 of record JAUZST010079721.1, on the reverse strand, counting down.
AACACCGCACAGCCGGCAGCACTCATGCAGCCCCAAACCATGACATTAACACCACCATGCAGGCAATACACACTTGTCTTTGTACTCCTCACCTGGTTGCCACCACCACAGACTCGACACCATCTGAACCAAATACATTTTTCTTGGTTTCATTGACTGTGGGCTTTCTTGTGCATCATCTTTAAAAGATGCTTCCTTCTAGAACGACAGTCATGCAGACCAATTAGATACAGTTTGCAGAGTATGGTCTGAGCACTGACAGGCTGACTCCCCACCCAATTAATCTCTGCATCCATGCTGGCAGCACTCCTATGTCTATTTTCAAAAGCCAGCATGTGTACTCCACTTCTTTCATCAACCCTGGCAAGACCTGATCTGAAACTGTCCAATTAATCCATTCTGTGGTCTTGGTCACTGTGCTGCAACTTACTTTTAGGGTGTTGGCAATCTTCTTATAGCCTAGACCATCTTTATGTAGAGCAACAATTCATTTTCTAAGAGAGTTATTTGCCATGAGGTGCCATGTTGAACTTCCAGTGACCAATATGGGTGGGTGTGAGAGTAACAACACCAAAATTAGCACATCTGATCCCCATTCACACTTGAGACCATGTAACATTAGAAAGTCACATGACACCAGAGAGGGAAAAATGGCCAATTGGGTACAATTTGGCCATTTTCACATAGGGGTGTACTCACTTTTGTTGCCAGCAGTTATATACAGTGGGTACGGAAAGTATTCAGACCCCATTAAATGTATCACTTTTTGTTTCATTGGAGCCATTTGTTAGAATCAAAATTTATTTCTCATTAATTTCTCATTAATGTATACTCAGCAACCCATCTTTACAGAAAAAAACAGACGTAGACATTTTTTGCAAATTTATCAAAAAAGAAAAACTGAAATATCACTTGGTCATAAGTATTCAGACCCTTTGTTCAGTATTTAGTAGAAGCAGCCTTTTGAGCTAGTACAGCCAAGAGTCTTCTTTGGAATGATGCTACAAGTTTTTCACACCTTGATTTGGGGATTCTCTGCCATTCTTCCTTGCAGATTCTCTCCAGTTCTGTCAGGTTGAATGGTGAATGTTGGTAGACAAACATTTTCAGGTCTTTTTCAGAATACTTTCTGTACCCACTGTATGCACCCTTTTCAAAAAAATATGTCTACTTTGTAATGCCACCTTCCTGCTGTGCAGTTAGAGACTGTAGCCCAGACTGTTAGATACTGTTCACTTTTAGTCACCAGTTTTTTTGCTTACCAGCTAGATCCAAATAACAGCAGGTCATATTTTCTTATACATATATATACAGTTGAATCCGGTTAATTGGACCACCGGTTAATGGGACCAGCCGCTTATTCGGACCAAATCCTAAAGTACAGAAACAAATCCTATTATATACATGTAATGTTATTCGCTAATTTGGACCAAAATTCCGTTTAATCGGACCAAAGAACGTGAGAAGCGAATAAGAAAAAGAAGCCACAAGTCGCAACAGTTCTCCCCGGGAGAATTTATGCTTTTATCAAAGGTCAGGAAATCCGAAAAGTTGTGTTGACAAGAGCTAAACCAGCAGGAGGTGACCACACCCACCACTTTCTTGATTTTATTCAAGTGCAGTCCGTCATGAGAACGCGTCAGATCACACTGGATAAGTTCTTCAAACTTTGACTGGAATTTAGTAAGAACTTGTTTTTTTACAGTATTATGATTTGAATGCTGAGTATCTATACATTGTGATCGTTTCGAAAAACTTATTTTACAATGAACAAAGTTGGTAAGCAACAGTAGTTCTGGTTTGTACGTTCCCTATATGTGTAAATCATACAATAAAAGTTTAATAAACATTTAATATGTTACATAAATTATAGCATGTCCCATTTTGTAACACAGGGCATGTTCGTTTAACCGGACCAGCCGGTTATTAGGACCAAAACGATCACGTCCCGATGTGGTCCCATTAACCGGATCTGACTGTAGTTGTCCAAGTTTGACAAATTTGGATGGTTACCACAGATCCTTGGTAAAGGATCAAAACATTTAAAGAACTTTAACTGAATTTGCCCAGGGTTGATTAAAATTAACTCGGGTAAGGTTATTCACAGGGTTTGTTTCATTATAAGACTCAATGTAATTGCTGCTGGTTTTATGTTGAATACTCGCACATTAACTACAGATGCATTAAGTCAATCAATGTTAAGTGAATCCAGTTAGGATGGAAGTACAGGAAAAACTTCAACTGAAAAGAAAGAAAAACTATGCACATATACCATACCAAAGTTAAATGCGATCTGTAGCTTTTCCTTCTCTTCTTTCTGAACAGATACGTATTCTTGCCAGGCTTGATATACTTTATTGTACTGGGCATACCTGCATTGGGGCGACAATGGATTTACAGCCATGTAACGGTAAGCAGGTAGGTGAAGCTGCAATTTCAGCAGTCTGGAACCATTATAGCACATTATATATAATATTTATCACAGCTGAATGCAAGCACATAATGTGCAGTATATGTCATTTTGTTACACTGAGAAAGTGTGGAACATCTTATGAAAATAAAACATGTTTTGAAAGTCATTGTAAGAACTGTAATGTTATTATACTCATAATAAGCAAGAACACAAATGTACTTTGTATGACAAAAAGCATCATAAATGCATCCTTAATTTGAATAATAATAACTAACAATAAACAATACTTGCTATCAATATTTTTTACAAGTAATATATGGGCAATCACAAAAACAGCTAAAAACACACCTCACAAAAATTAGGAGATATTTCTAAATGAATATGAAGAGGATTCCACAAGAACTGCTGAACAATCTGATTGTGTCCATGCCCCATCACTGTCAGTGTGTTTTGGCAGCCTTGGGTGACAAACAGACAACGTGTTCAATTAAATAGCATCAAATGCTTTTTTTTTTTAATCGCTTCATATTCCTTTTGAAATATCCCCTAATTTTTGTGTGAGCAGTGCATAATGTTAGATAATGTCAATAAATTATAAATAAACTGTAAACAATACTTACTTGTAGTGACAATCCGCTCTAATGCTCAGCGTCCATTCTCTTCTGGAATGCCACCACTCATCTTTCCAGGCTCTTAAAACCTTCCTCAGAAGCACCTTATGATAATAACACCTAGGGCACAGAATTCATGTTGAAACCTTTTTAACATTAATATTGTTGTCTAACTAATTATGCCCAATCTATATTAAAGATTGTTAGATTAAAGGAAGACGCGCATCATGACTATTCTCCATTCTAGCACCCAGATGTGGATAGCACCGGAAGTCTAAATTGCTCAGTCTCTGTCTCTCCCTCTAAAGACTCATCTCTTCACATGGCACTTAAATGAAGACTGAACATGGAACTGGATATTGAAGAAAAGGAAGAAAAACCCTTTTGTTTATGGTTTTTTATTTGAATGCACTCATATCAGATCCTAGTTTAATTGTGTTGGGCTATTGCTGACTTCTGTAAGTCACTCTGGATAGCAGCGTATGCTAAATGCTGTAAAGGATCAACAAAATGTAACAATATTATAGAGAAGTGAAAATACTGAACCTGGCTTGTGATGGAGTTATTTGGCCAAAAGTCTTCTGAATCCACATGTGAAGGAACTTCCGTGCAAGGTGACTAGATAAACAGACCAAAGCAGAGTTATTTCTGGAAACATCAATCACAATATCACCTTTTAAATAATATACTACTCTATTAATGATCTCTAACCGTATCCTGAGCTCTTTGAGCCGTCCACCTTTGTTCCATGTGTATCCCACACGGTATCTGACCTTGCGGACAGGTGCATTGTGCACCAGCCTCTTTCCCAACAGACCCTGTTTTCCAGATTTTGGCATGAATCTGTGCTTGTTTCTCAGCTGGGTTGAAGAACACATATATAACAGTGAATATTAAATATAGTCTTAGTTTACTATCTCATAAAAGAGCGCACACAAATACCGGACTACAATTTACATCAAACTTCTTTACGTCTTTTGCAAACAGTCCTAAAACAAGCAACTTTTTTACGTGTTGTTACAGTATTAAAACGGCAACAACATCTGGATCCTGATTTACTATTATTTAAATCGGTTAATAGAAATCCGATAGTTAATGTAGCATTTTACAATTTCTTTACTATAAGTTTTTTCTCCAAACTACCCGCACAGTGACAGGGCTAACCCAATTCCTCGACAGTGCGAGATCTCAGATCTTCTTTTTCACTTTCAATTAAGTTGTAAATCACTTACATGGTGTTACTAACACTAACTGCAGTTACCGTTTCTTCAACTCCCTCTTATACACTGATTTCTGACTACTAAAACAACAGATATTGTACGTTATACGTGTATTCAGAATGAACTAACTCCACAACAAACCGTAACTGCCGCGTCCCTGCAAAACTTCCGCTTTCCTTACGTCACAATAAAAGTGCAGTGGCTCTGTTCCAAATTCCTCGCTCAACACTTAGATTTATGCACTACACCGAGAGTATAAATTAATAGCGTGTGCGCTATATAGAGAGCACTAGAGATCGAAGATGTAATTATTTGTAATTAGCCATGTATGTTGGTATACATGCATGTGCACTTACTTTATTAGGAATAATACCTTCTTGATAAAAGATGACGTACTTGTATTACTTTTATACAAATGTTGAAATAGAAGTTCATTTCTAGTGAGCCATATATATATTGGTGTAACATGCGATGACGCATATTTTGAAGTAGTATGCAGTATTCAATATGCAGCGTACAGTATACACTATGCAGAATGCGTTGTACTTGGGTTTAAAAAAAGTATCAGGCAGTATGATGCTTATTCAAGGATAATATGCAGTATCAGTAAGCAGAGTGAATGGACCACACTATGGGGTTATGTAGTATACAGAACTGCTGTTTTGCATCATAACACATTGCTATTACATCTTTGTAAATTATAATTGAATAATAATAAATAAATAAATAGCACGGTGGCTTGCTGGGTAGCACTGCTGCCTCACAGCAAGAAGGTCCTGGGTTCAATCCCAGTGGCTTTGATATTTGCCTTTGGCTTTGTGTGGAGTTTGCACGTCTTCTCTGAGTCTGCATGGGTTTACTCCGGGTGTGTGTGTGTGTGTGTGTGTGTGTGTGTGTGTGTGTGTCGCGCTGGCCCGTAGATGACTATTGATCCAGACCCGCTCTGCCAGAAGCATTGGTGCTGTAATAAATCAGGCAGTAAGAAGCCGTCATTGAGGAACCCTTCCAGGAACCTTTGGGTCAAACAGCAGAAGGGTTCTGAGAGAGGAACTGCTTATGCTTTATCACTTCTACTGCTTTAGCCACACACACACACACACACACACACACACACACACACACACACGGCCGGATGGACGTTCCTGAATTTTCTAATTTAGTTTATTACCTGTACAGTGCTTAAGGTGTATGGTTCTCAGTAGTCTTTTAAGTACTAATTTGAGGGGTGTGGTCAGAGGTTTAATGGGCGGGGTTTCCTGGAAGGGCTCCATTCAGTTATGTCGGAGGTTACACACACATGACCTTGACGAGTGGGTGATGGCACATCAAATGCTGAGCGCTGTTCCTCGGTGCCTGGTTTGCCCTGACCGTCTCCATGGCGATGCCATTTCAGGGGCGTGATCTTACACGAGGTGTAACAGAATGTAAAAATAATTCTGTTTGCTCCGTCACAATCAAAGATCACATCTTCTAAATAAGAGGCCTGAATGTTTTACACCTCGCTGTGCAACTGGGTCGTGATCAGACGCTCGCTGCTTCTGTCTGCCTGTGTGTGTGTGTGTGTGTGTCCGTGTCCGTGTGTGTCCGTGTGTGTGTGTGTGTGTGTGTGTGTGTATGAAAGTACTGCTCTATTCTGTGAGAAAGCAGATCACACAGACATCTACATCTAA
>JAUZST010079710.1:0-20725 GCA_034779995.1 Parotocinclus haroldoi | reverse complement strand
GTGTCTGTGTGTGTGTCTGTGTGTGTGTCTGTGTGTGTGTCTGTGTGTGTGTCTGTGTGTGTGTCTGTGTGTGTGTGCACACTTATATGCATATTGAAATTTGCCAGCTCAGTGGCTAGCACCGCTGCCTCACAGCAAGAAGGTCTGCATGTCCTCCCCGTGTCTGCGTGGGTTTACTCTGGGTACTCCAGTTTCCTCCCAAAGGCGTGTTAGGTTCATTGGTGTCTCTAAATTGACATTGAAATCTAAAAGCTATCATTATTTCTAAAATTACAGCTTGCTTTTCCTTTCTTATTTAATTCTGCATTACCATTTTGTATTTTACAATTAAAGAGCTAGGGTTATTCTGACCATATATAGAACTTTTAGGGAGCTTGGGTGGCATAATGGTCTCAAACACCAGCCCACTGCACACTAGTCTTCATGTCACTAAGCACTTTTGTCTTAAAACATTGCATTTCTCAATGCTGAAATATGATTTGTTGTTAAGGTTCGGTCTTTCTAGTGCCTTAAACACAAATAAACCATAATAATTTTTGTTTAAACTAAATAATAATCATCTGTAAGAGTTAATGTTGTTGATCATAAATGTATTCTAACACAGGACAGGCAAGCTTGAGAAACAGCTTGGAACTCACTTCTCAGCAGAAAGCCTCTCATGGTAAAACATGAAACACAAACATGAGCGGTATTGAAAACAGTAGTGCTGCCAATCTGGAACATCCATTACACACAAGACTAGTCAAAAGTGAGGGTGGGGAAGCTCAGATGAGAATATTTTGGATCTGTACATGTTCCCTGAGCTCCTGTCTTTTAAGAGATGAGTCATTGGACAGATGGGAATTAACTTCTCTATTAAAAGTATGGTGAAATAGGGAATTACTCAGTAAATACTTGATGACAAACTAGGGTTATAATAGTTTTTTGTTAAAGAAAAAGTGTATAAAATATTGAAAAAGACATTAAAAGCAGGTGTATCACCTTTTTGCGTGTGGATATATACTGTATATCATGCAGGTCTCTGGATTTATTTTCTTCCCTCGGATCAACAAGTCCAACATGTTTTTCTTCAATTAGAAAAAAAAAACTTGGTTGCATAATGTTTTACTCAAACCCTCACTCACGTCTATGCTTAAAAACATGCAATATGGCATAATATAAAGATGAAATGAAGCTATGTAAATTCTGTAATCATATGTGCATACATTATTTTATAAAAAAGGTTTGGGTAGCATTTATTCAGCTAGCAGGAACCTATTTTCATTATTTTAATACGAAGGATCCCTTCTTGGTTCCTTATGTAATCAATTCTGCCTACTCTCATTTATTTCAGAATGATATGGTAGTTTGCAGTTTCTGCAACTGTCTGTTTCCAAAGGGACAGTCAGAACAGTATAGTAATGTCTGAACTTAAACATGCTGGCATGATGAGTTAACCAGATATGCTGAAATAGGATTGATAATAACTGTCAGATGTTGACACTGACTCAGCATGAACTCCCACGTGTTGCCCGAGTCAAATTTGGCTCATGTCAATGATTAGTCCTGGTAATAGCTCCTTAAATGTCAGCATTTAATGACTTTTCCTAAAGTGACCCAAAAGCTTTCGTGTCCATCACCTGCAGAGTTCTCAAACAGGGTTAAGATAACTAGAAATGCCTTTTCTCACAGCCGACATGTTGTCAGATATCTGTAACCATTATCTACAATATGTTGCAGTTGTGTGCTAACGTCTCCTACATTGTATGATTGCTATCAATGTATTTAATTAGGTTTTTTGTGTGTCAGTGCAACAGTAATTATTTTAACTGTTAGCTGAATAACGCAACCGTAATAAAGCAATCCAGTGCTGTCTTCTAAAACTTAACGCACGTATTATTTTGTTGTGTGTTTGTGTGAGCAGCAACATTATAAAATCCAGATACAGATTAGAAAGAAATACACTGCTCACAAAAATTAGGGGATATTCCCTCCTATTAAAATGTACTCTATCACAGGAAGCACAAAGCTTTACACTTATGCAACTGCCAGGACCATCATAGAACATGAGACTGAAAATAACATACTGCAATATATGGCATACACTGGACTTGAGACCATTACATGCATTTTCTTTTCCTTAGAAAATAACTGCATACAGAAGGTAAACATACAGAGCAAGGCAAAAAAACCCTGTTTCTTGTAGAAACTACAGTACGAAGTAGGATAGTACAGTATACAATCTTAAACATATTGACCATTTTTTTACTGCAAAATTCTAAAAAAGTTGTCTGTTGTTTTGAGGTGAAAATCACGTCCAAATATTTCACATTAATATTTTGACAGGAAACTTCAGAAAACAGAGTTTAAAATGAAACCTTATCTGCCGTAATTCAGTTTATTTGGTTTATTTTATGTCGCCTTTGGCATCATTGACCATTTTAAGGACAGACATAAAGCTATTTCAATAGGCAAGTTTACATTGAACCAGTCACAAACACTCATTTAACTGAATGCATGTCTTTACCAGATTACAGAAAAGTACCTATAGTGTTTTAAAATAAAATAATCCCCATGTCTGTGTGGGTTTACTCCGGGTACTCCGGATTTCCTACCACAGTCCAAAGACATGTGTGTTAGGTTAATTGATTACTCTAAATTGGCATTGACTTGTGTGTGACTAGTCTGGAGATGAACTTGTGTACGGATATAATCTTGTGTGTCGCTGAGATGGTCACTGATGCCGATAGCTACGTTAAAGAAGCCAAATAAACAAACAAGCATAATCAATTTGTTTTGGCCCTTCAGGACACTTATGTAAATTAAGCTGAACATCCCAGTTTTCTTAACGGAGTTCCTCTCCATGCTTCTTCCTTGAGGTGAATATTTCTTTTCTCTGTCTCTTCCGGCTGCTCATTTTGAGTTGAACTAGATTTCTGTAGTTGTTTTTTCGCTTATATAACCCCTCAAAGCTGAAAGTTGAATTAAGGTTTAATAGCACATGCACCCTCACTGTACAACTTGTAATTTAATGTTGATTCTGCTCATCTGCTGAAAAAGAAATACAGTTTTGGCTATGAAATATATATTTAATATAAAACCTAGCACCTGAGACTGGTAGGATGTCTGAAGTCCTTAGAGCTCAAAATGACATAAATTCTTCATCCCAGAGCTGCTGAACAATGGCATTGTTCAATATCAATCTGTTTGCTCAGTGCCTCTGAATTGCTTGGGCTCTTGATGCTGAGCAAATGTAGTGGTGTCTGTGAAAATGATATCAGGTCATTTGTATGCACATGGCTCCATCGCCTGAATACAAGCCCAAATCACTCGACAATAGAAGCCAGACAGTCAGTCAGCCAGCATAGGGTCTTAGCAGTGACTGAGAATCCTGTTATTTTACTGATAATGTTTTCTCCTAACTACTCTTATCAGTGTCACATTCTGGCACACTGCATCATCGTCTCAAAGTTCAGCACATCATCAGTTGGAGAGCACATCACATATGCTGTTTGAAATTGAAATGATCAGCGCATTAAAGCAGTAATGCTTTGCTGTTTCGGGCATATGGTTATACACTCGAGCACACAGTGCAACACTGTGGAATAGAGGGACTGTTACTGTTTATATGCAGTGTCTCCCAACAATGTATGCATGAAGTAAGTGCTTGTAGCGCTTAAAATCTCCAGAATTGGCACTAACAATGGACGTACATGGACTTGTACTTGTATGAAGATTAAATAAGGTAGCCTCACTTACCTCCTCAATAACCATAGCTATAATATTTACATATCATAAAACACTATGCATCTTATGTTTAGTATTTTATACTAAATTAAGTATAGGATAAGTATAAAACTACTTAAATGTTACTGTTGACCAGTCACACCCCTTGACTGTTGGTTTTCCTGATGTTGGTGGTCTTTTTCAGTAAGGTAATGCACCATGCCACACCAGGAATGATGTAAGGAACATGACACAAAGTTTAAGATGTCTACAAGCCTGATTCATAAAGAACATGACTTGAAGCATCTGCTGCAAACTTCTTGGTGCCACCACAGGGCAAATTTAGAGGGTTGGAGTTAGTTAATGGTTAGGTCCTTTATACTTGTTGTTATGGTTCAGTTTAGGTACCAATAGTAGTCTTCCTTGCCCACTTACAATGTTTAGAGAAAATCTGCCTAAACTCCATATTAATGCGTTTGTCAGCGTGATTACAGCGCGAGTCTCTCGATCTAATGAGGCAGCCAATGATTGATAAAACATAAAAGCTTATTTAAGTGATATGCAACATTTATCAAGCTACTCAACTCGGAAAAATTCCAGCCCTTTAGTTCTATGCAATGTTAAAGCATTTAAGGAAAAGGTTATTTTATATTGTTGAGACTCCTTAATTGATTTGGCTCTTCTAGTGAGATGCTATGAGGAATGTTTCCAGGGATCAACTTCAATCACAGTGGTTAGTGTAAGCGACAGTGTTCTGTGCATTAATCAATAAATAGGCTTACAGCTTTTCATATTCGTTCTAATATGAAAATAACAGATATTATTAAAATGAGGCTCATCTTTTCCAAAGTCATGAACTATTGTGGCTGTATATTCATATTTTATAGTCTACGCAAAAAGTGTAAGTTACACTCAACACAACTGTTAGTCTCAAAGCAGCTTTGCGATATTATATTATCTTAAAAGGCCAGGCCCAAATTGAGCAAGCCTAGGGTGACAGTGGAAAGGAAAAACTCCCTGAATAAAGGATATAGAAACCTTGGAAGGACCATGACTTAAAAAGGGACCCATCCTCATTGGGTGGGCTAGATGTTAATTGAATAATTAGGTTGTAGTAAAAGTAAAAGTCACTTTTTACTCAAATGAATATGAAGTAGTTAATATTGCTATATAAATGTATTATTGTGTGGGCCAAATGTCCTCCGAAAAAGAAAGATCTGACATGTTTTACCCTGTGGGGACATGTTTTAGAAACAGTCAAAACATATCCAATATGTTACTGAGGGCAAGTGTAGGATTAGGTGTAGAATTAATTAGCTACTGTAACAATTATGTTAATAGAAATTCCCTTTCAGGACAGTGAGGCAAACTTCTGTGTCTGTGTGTACAACATTATCAGGTTGCTGTCTGGAAATGTTTCTTGCTCCAAATGTTTGGAGTACAATGCTCTCTGCAGCCTCATAAAGAGTTCCTTTTACTGCTAGATGCTACAAAATAAAAGCGCAACCAATACCTTTAAATTAAACACTGAATAAAGCGTGCTGGTGGCACAGGACCGACTCGCTAGTCAACCGCAATATTGATACGTATTCAAGCTGTGGCTGGGTCATCTGGCTAGGCCAGGTGTCACACAGCCACATCTAGAGGTATCGGAAGGATTCTTAAATACCCTAAGCGTATCAGGTTGGTTGTTCAGAACATTAGAGAATTAACTCCATACTCCAATCATTATAGAAAATCAGATGTAATGTGTAATATAAAGTTGAAATTGTGGTATAATTGTATTTATTTTTTATTTTTATTATAAACTACAATGGTGCATTGTCTCAAAGCAGCTTTACAGTGTTATATTATCTTAAAAGGCCAATCCCAAATTGAGCAAACCTAGGGCACCCGGCAAAATTGTAATTGTATATTTTTTGTTTTTATTATAAACTAGTGGTACCAGTATCAGTTTTTCTCTCTTCAGGTCGCAACCAGACTGAATGTTAAAGGTGAGAAATGGGGGGACAAACCTCATACTAACTGAACCTCAGCTCCCAGAGCCTGTGACATTTAGACAAGCCACTGTGTCATTGGAACCGTAATGCTCACCCACGTTCCTGCTTCATAGGTCTGTGTGTGAACAAGGAAGGCTTTTTGTCAAAAGCAAAAAGAAACTCGCAGTGTGGTACTTACAAATCTTAAGAGCCTTTTAAATTGCAACTTTCATTCAGCCACTGAAACTTTTACGACAGACTGTTTAAATGATAAAATGTCTCCTCCCATCTACAACTTAGCATTTTGATTGCTTGATGTATTCACCTGTGACTTCTCTGAGACTAAAATGGTGTGCCATGTTTTGGAGGGGATAGGCAATTACTGCACCTTGTTTTGGATGCCAATCACCATTCAACTGTTTCAGAACAACATACACTGTGTATCAATTTGGCCAATTTTCAAAAAGTGTTTTTTTTCCCTCACCATTCAGCTTTGCCAGTGTGACTGATGAACGCAGTGCTTGATACTCGTTACTTTCCTGCTCCAACAGTGCCACCCAGTGCCGGAAGTTAAAAAATATTAGGTTGTAACATTGGGGTAGTCTCAATGAATGAAATTTCAAGTAGAAGGTTTCAGACTGTTATCGTTTCTGCAATACATAAACCTGGATAAAACTTGCTGGTGAACTGATTATATCTGGCTTAAGACCATTTTTAGCTCTACAGGGCCTAGTTCCTGACAAATTAGTCCTTAGAACTGTTTGGTCTTAAAGACCCTCATGATTTCTTGTTCCACTGGTACAGTACATAAGGTGAGGCATTAGTTAAATAATTTGGCAACAACATTTCTCAATATTGGCTTTGATGTAAAAGGGATAAATATGCTGAAAATAATTTAAAATGTGCAAAATTGATTGAAAATTCATCCTCCCGAATCACCCATTTAACTTTTAAAAGGTATCATTTAAATCCATATGCAATTAAAGCATTTTCCATTTACTCTATGTATTTTACTTTATGTGCTTTCCTTCTGATCTGCTTCTCCTTGTCAGGGCTGTGGTGTTAGCCAAAACTTTTCTGTCTAGGAGTATAGATTCTAGCTCTTCTGTTGAGATCCCCAGATGTAACTGAGCCACACGTGGGCTATAATCTCTCCAGCAGGTTCTGGGTCCAGAACAAGGTGCATGGAACAACAGAAACTGACCAAAGTGCATTATTCTGGGATGTCCAAACCATCTTAGCTGGCTCCTCTTGATCTGGAGGAATAGTGGCTTTACACTGTGGTGTCCTCAGACTGGTTCCTGCAGCCTATGTCAGTGGGAACATGATGCTCCCAATAGAGTCACTTATAGAAGACTTTAGAAGCACAGATATGGCCTGCCTGCAGTAATGACCTGTTCCCATGAATATGCAGAGTTATTAAATAAAACATGCGGAAACTTCTTAAGACATGTTTGCAGGACGAATGGGACAACATAACACCTGAAACACTAAATCACTTGATATATTCTGTTCCAAAACACATTTTAAGTGTTGAGAAGAAATAGCAAAATTACAAAGTAGTAAAGCTTTACTGTCTTTAACTTTTTTAGAAATGTGTTGAGACCTGAAATGCAGGATGTTCATCAACAAATTAGAGTTCACCAGACAACCTGACATATCTTGGGTTCACACTCTCTGCAATGAAATAATAGACGAAATAATTGTAAGAAACACCATTTCCCCCTTTTTTGCCTTATACATGCCCTTTTTTCTTATTTGGGATTGTTTTATTCATCATTTCTAAAATACAATGGATTACAGTTTATTGAGTTTTATTTCTAGTACATACAAGGATCTCATTTGACAAAGCAATTCAACAACACTTATGTAATAATGATGATAATAAAGCTTTTAAGTACTTTTTCAAAGTTACACAGTGTTACAAAATAACTAAAATACAATACAGTAAAATATTTAATATATATATATATATATTTAATATGAACGCAAAGAGCATGTACCGATTTAAATGACAGAAAATACTAAAAATAAGTTCTAAACGTCGATTTCTAACAGAAACAAAATACTAGTTAAATGTCTATCTAGACAGGTGTGCCTTACCCTTCAATTCAAAAGTGGCAAGATCATCCAGAGCCCTCAGGTCATCAGGGAGTGAGTTCTAGCGACAAGGGCCATAGAACGAAAAGCCCTTTTAGAGGGAAATGGTAAGAAAAAGAAATTGGCTTTCCTATTTCACACATTTTATCAGCTTTTTCCCCTTCCATTACCATTTTTCCAGCAGATTTAGTTTTGGTTGCCCTTGCTGGCTGTGCTCCCTCATGAACTGGATACTCAACATTCTGACTAGTTTTGCCCCTGGGTATTATATTATTGTATGTAGAGGATGAGCTGCTACTGTCAAGGAAGCTCTGTATCCTCAGGGTAGTTGAGCACTTGAATATAAAACCTTTTGACTCTGCCTGATGCTAATGAGAGTCAGTCGTGAACATGTGCAGGCTGTTCCAATACCTTCCTGGTCATTAAGCATGATGTCCAGTCTGAGGAACTGTGCTAAGATAGACGGATGGATGGTTTGTGGCATTTAATTAACGCATGAATTTAAGTTATTAAGGTATTTTATATATATATATATATATATATTTATATATACACATACACACAGTGATTCGGAAAGCCAGTATTTGACACTGACATGAGCAACCCACCTCTTGTCGTAAGAGTGAAGCTGAAAGGCAACAGCCTACCAAAATTCTCTGTCCATGGCCCCTCAGAGCTGCTTTAACTCATACTAGTTTTATGTAATTCACACATGAATTAGATGTATCGAAATTAGAAATATTCTTTTAACTCTCAAGATAATTCTCAATATTATAAGAATTCTTTTGTAACTTGCCCTCCAGCATGGACCCTGAGTGGATTGGTAGTCCATCACTGATCTGAGCAGGGGTCGCTGCTGCAGTGCAATCTAGCCTTGTGTCCCAAACCAGCCTCCTCTTGTCATGGCATAGTGTCCATGGTGTTTAAAATGTTGGGAACTGGTCTGACCAAGCTAAAGGTGGCGTCAGAGTTCCATAACCATGACATAGTTATTTTCTCAATGCTCCTGTCTATACAGTAACAAAAAACACACAGGTACTTAGTTTTGCATTGTAAGAGCAGGAGCATAAGCTAAGCTAAGAGCATAGCTCAAAATGCTTTAGTATCTGTAAAGGTGAAAGTGTTTGCACATAACAAATTTGTTTCATAATGTGCACTCCAGTTCTAAAGTTATGGATTAAAATGAGTAGAAATATAAATATGGCTTTAAATACATTTCTTTCATTTATATTTGGAAAATCACAAACCCTTCACCTGAGCTTTACTCGTTGCCTAAGATTGTCTGTTTGCTTCCTGCACAGCACGCAGTATTGCGTAAAAATAGAAGCTGCCAAGAATTCTGAGAGAATCTCTAATTTGATTTGTCTGAATTAGGCTAATACATCAAAAGAAATCCAATGGGAAGTTATAAAAAGAATTTTTGAGATATGAAAGTACATTAAAGACTTGAGATCAAAGAAAAAGAGATGCAAGTGTTCTTTGAAGCTTCACATGAGCTTTAAAGTTTGAGGGCCTACTGTAAGAGACATTAATGTACGGTACTGTACGTTCTAATGGAGTCATGCTGCTTATTGTACTGTTTTTATATGGAAATTGTTTATTTTTGTTAGCACAATTGATTTCGGTTAATCGGATCACATCGGGACGTTTTGGGCCTAATAACTGGCTGGTCTGATTAAACAAACATGCCCTATGTTACAAGACGGGACATGTAATTTA
This sequence comes from Parotocinclus haroldoi, assembly GCA_034779995.1. Taxonomy (NCBI): domain Eukaryota; kingdom Metazoa; phylum Chordata; class Actinopteri; order Siluriformes; family Loricariidae; genus Parotocinclus; species Parotocinclus haroldoi. Next base: position 11,222 of record JAUZST010079710.1, on the reverse strand, counting down.
TGTAACATATTAAATGTTTATTAAACCTTTATTGTGCGATTTACATGTTTAGTGAACGTACAAACAAGAAATACTGTTGCTTAACAACTTTGTTCATTGAAAAATAAAATTGCAAACAAGTTTTTCAACACAATGTATAGAGACTCAGCATGCAAAGCATAATACTGTAAAAAAAACAAGTTCTTGCTAAAAACCTGTAGGTAGCAGTAGAGGGCTGGGTAGAAACTGGGGGGTGGGTGGAAGGGATATTACATACTGTACACATTTCTGGTCCAATTAAGTGGAACTTTGGTCCAAATAAGTGGAATTACATTACACGTATATAATAGGATTTGATTTGGTACTTTAGGATTTGTTCCGAATAAATGACTCGTCCCATTAACCGGTGGTCCCATTTAACCGAAATCGACAGTATTTGTTTTATTACTTGATATGAAGGATATTGAGTGTAAAAAAAAACAAAAAAAAACAGGAAAAATAATGCATTATTTTTCTTTCGGGGGAATACATTATTTGTAATTAATATAGGAATTAAAGCTGTAATAAAACATAAGCACAAAAGGTTAATTTAAAGCGGTATAATAATAACAGTTGTGGTATTATTGTCATGCTGTTGCTTATAGTTATTTTTTAAGTTAGTTTAATTTTGAGATTTCCATTAATCAAATTCAGGGTCACTATTTAAATGTAGTTCTGTATTGTAGTGCATTGGAAAATTAATCCCTAATCAATGTGGTTAACAGCTATTGATAAATGATGGTTCTTGATAGCGGTGCTGTCTGAGTGATTGTAGTCACAGGCTTTAAGTTTAGCCTCGCAACCTTACCCTAACCTTACCCTTTAGAAACTGGAATTTTCCCCAGATTATTAGAATCGTTTAATTAAATTATGCACTTCAGGACGAGAAATATGCAAATCCGTTCCCATCTTTGTTTGAGGAACATTGTTTAACATTTCAATCATTTTCCATATGCATTCATGGATAAACTGGGGATCATCTCAGGATTTTTGCAGGCCTCAAATTCAAAAAACGAGGTTGATTAACAAATGAAATAATGACCTAAAACATGCATGAAATATCTTCATACTCTCTACAATGAAATTCATGCCAAGTAAATAAGGAGCACTTTTTCTTTGATTTGCATTTGTCATCCCATTTTTTTTTTTTTTTACATTTTACTGTTGTATTCCTGCCATGTTATCTGACGCGCATTGTAACTTAAACTTTGGATGGACAGTGTTGTCTAATGTAGTCTAGTCTAATACTGAAGTACCTCGTTATATACTAACTTGGCCTGTGAATTTGCAAGCAAGTTTTTGGGCCAAACAGACTACATTTGCACCTACTTTTAAGACAAACATCTTTACGAGTGCCTGATTCCGTGAGACAAGAGTGCATGTGCTACAAATCATGAGACATGAGCAAAAAAAATGCACTGAACCAAAATGAACTTCTGAACCAGTACAGCTCAGTTACAGGGATGCTGTTTCATTGTGAAGAATGAAGTCTTTGTCAGATCGGTTTCTCTCAACTCGTTATGATGTCTAGCTAAGTTATGAGGATGTCTTCTGTAAATTAGGTTCATATTTCTTTTGTGCAAAGGAAACGGAATAATGCATGTAGAAGTATTGCAAATTGTACATAGATCGCTGGCCATTTAACAATGAATAAACCATTTCTCATATTGTTAAGCCAGAATGAAATAGCCTAATCTAATTGTTTAACTTTCTGGAAATTCGAAATTCCACAATCGAGGTTTATATAGTAAATAAGTAGTAAAAGTCCAGTAGGATTTTCTGTTGTATCAGAAATCTGTTCCCTAACCCAAATTGTTTTCCAAACATGTTTCGGTAGTAACAAAGCTTTGATCAACACATAAGATCACATAATTTGCATTAAAATACAAAATTAATTTACAAAATTGTGTACATATTAATACTGAACAATGAGACTCATGATAAATCTCTGAATACAGTGCTTGGCCATGTGGAATTTTGTAAATCATGTTGTCGACAGTTTTGCATAGAGATGTCCTATATTTTTCATTTTCCCCGTTGCTCTTAAGTTAGGACAGAGCATAAGTTTTAAGTCTGTATGTAGCAGCTGTTTCTTAGAAGCAGATTGTGCTCTCCATCTGTCAGGCAGGAACTGGCCACACTCTCCTCTTCCAGCAGGATTTAATGCAGTGATTTTTAGAAGGGGGCATGCAGCAAGGCAAATGACATTTCTAGGGGCTTTGTCTTTTTAGCTATACTAACATTTACAAAATGTCAAAGTACACACGTGTATTAAACAGGTTCTTTTATTTAAAGCATTTCTTTCAGTTTTAAAATATACACATGCATTTTATGACATTGTTTTGTTTTAAATGCTATTATAGTTTAATGTTGTCAGGAAATGTGGACATGTGTAACAGTGAAATGTAAAAAAAATGTTGCCTTTTGGATAAAATGACTGCAGAAAAACAGTGATTCAAGGCACATGTTAGAAATAAGGCAAATCAAATGTTTATGCTAGCTTTACTTAACTAGACAAAAATAATATGAATAACTACTATATTAGTACAGGCTACCAGGTGGTGCATGGTGTAATACGCCAACTCAGCTAGCTATGCCATCCAGCCAGGTGGGGCTGCAACAGCTACCTAAACCGACGGTCTACAAGCGCATTGATGGCACACTTATGCCTGTGTGCTGTGGTCCCCAGGCGTAGGTGCCAGAGTTCCCTCGACTCTGGCCAAGATAATTAGTATTAAAAGTGTGACACAAATTAGAATCAGAGCGGTGCCTTCTGTCTGGCTTGGGAGGAAGACGGGCATGATCGGCTGTGTATGGAGGACGGGGGAGGTTGTGTTGCTTCCACTGCACCACAACGGTGACCCAAACCCAGTACCACATACATATGAACAGGACTATGTTAAACATGTATCCAAAGTTGGATTTGTTACTCCATAGTGTGAGTGAGTGTGTTCTTTTTCTTAAAAAGTGGTTTCTTGGCTGCTACCCCTCCAATAAATATATTGCTAATCCAACTGGGGCTCTCTAACATCCCGATGAAGCTGCTGGATTCTGCTATTACTCGAAATTAAGGGGAGGTCACTAAATTCTTAGTACTGTGGAAAATAGAAGCATTTTTTCTATTTTTACAAATGTTCTGGTTGTGATGGGACTGTGGTGGCTGAGTGGTTAAGGTACTGGACTATGAACCAGAAGGTCCAGGGTTTAAATCCCACCTCTGACACAGTTGGGTCCCTGGGCAAGGCCCTTAACCAAAAACTGATTGAATTGTAAGATCACGTTCATTGATGTAAATGCTAAATGTTGTATTCTAAGAAAGCGATTGGTCGTTAGAGACCTAGACTTGGCTGTTATATCATTGTTAAACAATTTAATCTATTGGTGGTCTAAGACTTTTGCACAGTTATGTATGCATATATGCAGCTCTTGTAAGGCAGTAAAGAAAAGTAATAAAGCTGTTTAGCAAACTTCCTTCTCCCCATAGAGATAAAATAGCCCCATAATCCCACTCAGTCTTGCTAATCCATAATCCTACTTGGCTGATCCACAGGTTTGTCATTCACATTGTAAGGCCTGACCCACAATGCACAGTTCTGGATGAGAGGCAGAGCGATTTGCTCCTCTCAGATTCACTTGCTCGTTCCAGGTCTCAGCTTCTCTGGTTTGTTCCATCCTGTAGCAGGAAAATAAAGCCAGGATATTGGCATTAAAATGGATTGAGAATTACAATAGCTTGATATTTCTGAGCTAGGTCAGCAGTAAATAGTCCATTAATTTGCCCATGTTACACTGAATTACAGGATAAAGTCTGAATGTAACTAATTTACCTACTAGCAACTGTGGTGGCATAGTGGTTAAGGTACCTATACTATGGACCAGAAGGTCGAGGGTTCAACTCCCACCTCTGCCACAGTTGAGTCTTTGAGCAAGTCCCTTAATCCACAATTACTTGCATTGTAAGACCGTATGAACTGCAAGTCGCTCTGGATAAGGGTGCCTGCTAAACGACATAAATGTAAACATGCCTTTACTTCTCCTCTTTAACAATACATTTTCTTCCTGGTTGAATGCAGGTTCATCAACAAGATCTGGCTTTCCCATTCCCATTTCCAGTCACAATTTTCACATTAATACTGATGTGAAATGAATAAATAATTTTGTCCATATGCATTACAATAACATACAGTAACCAGTACTGTGCATATCTGTGCTTTCAGCATATAGAGCGTATACTTATTTATAAATGTTTTTAATATGTCATCATTCTTCAGACGTTGCATGAATATATTTTAATTTGGTTGTTTTGTTTTCTCTTATTCTTATTCTTGTCCTTTCTGTGTGAAGTCGGCATGTCCTCTTCCATGTCTGCATGGGTTTACTCCGGGTACTCCCACATTCCAAAGACATGCATTTTAGCTTTTTGCTTAATTACTCTGAATTAATGTCTGTCTGTGTGTGTATATATATACATCTATACACACACACGCACATCTTGAGATTAACTTGTGTATGTCGCTAAGATGGCCATTGATGCCGACATTAAAGAACCAAATAAACAAACAATCTCTTATTATTATTCTTATTTATTGTCATGCACCAGTACATCAAGTACAAATTTCTTGTTTAAACTCGTTTAAATTTTAATTAATAGACTTGACAAACCTGATTCTGATTTTATTGCTGCTGTACTTTCAGAGGTTTTGTTACTTTTCAAAACAAAAAGAAAATTGAATATACATCGTTGAGTCATTTTAATTTTTACTACATATACTACAAAACTTATGGTGAGAAAAATCTAGAACGTGCATACTTTTGGACGATTGATGTAGTTACATTTACAGCATGTTGCGGTTTGACTGAGACTTTAGTTCTAAATTTTCTGCCCAATAGTCCAGCATCTTAGCTTGTGTTCCACCACGGGGTAAAGGTTCATTCTAGAATGTCCAGCCTGTTGTTTTATAAGGCATTAAGGTTTAATGTAAAAATATGTTGCAGATGTCTAAGATAGTAACTCACACTGTGATTATGTTAGTCCTGACAGTTCCTTCTAGCTTGGCCAGGCATCATGCATGTATGATCAGGGAGAAGGCGGCCAGATGGAAAATCATCCCTCCGCACTGCAGCACTGACCCCTACACTATTCACGCCTGGTTTAAGGTTCATGATTCTTCTGTGCCCCTAAGGCACGGATTAGCAGGGGTTTTTAATAGTTACAAAAATTGCAAATTTTATTTGCTCATTGGCACCAATCTTCACACATTTGTATGTGACATATAAAGTAGATTTACATTATATAGTCTTACAGTAAGCAGCTGTAGTGCAAGGGCCTTGCTCAGAGATGGAGTTTAAACCCTGGACCTTTTAGTCCAGATGTCAGTACCTTAACCACTAAGCCACCAAAACCCCTAAAATATGTTTAATGTTATTTAATTTTTTTTTTTCATTTCTCTAATCTAATCAGTCAGGGTTGGTGAAAACCCAGTGCCTATCCAGCCACGTAGGGTGCAAGGCAGGAATGACCCTAGGCAGGGCTCCAATCCATCATGGCACACATTCCCACACTTGGGGCACTTTGGAGATTTCAATTAACCTAAAATCTGTGCTTTTGGACTGTGAGAGAAAGCTGGAGTACCAGGAGGAAACTTGGTTACAGAGAGACATGAGAACTCCACACAAAGGACCCGGGTCGCTCCACCTGGGATCACACCCAGGAGCTTCTTGAGGTGGTTGACTTCATTTAATTGGTGAATATGATTTACAATATGATACACTTACCCTTGAGTACTAATAGCTGGTTCACTTCCACAGGTCTGTGCAATGGATACAACTGGAACCCTGGGTGGAACTCTGAGACTGGGTCTCCTTTCAGATTGGCTTCGCCGTACAAAAGGTTGAGGTCCTCTGGTTGACATGGACAGCCGACTATGGTCACCCCAGGGGCGAGGAAGTATGCTGTTCCCAGAGGCCGTCCATGCCTGTGGGGGCTTAGGTACAGGACAAGGCTTCGCCTCAAACAAAGATGGGGATGCAGGACAAAATACTGAGCGAGCATTGTTAAATCCTCTAGAATTTGACTCCTCGATACTGTGGTCTCGGGATTTTCGCTGCACTTTTGGCGAGGCAGGAGGAGAGGGGGCCTTAAAGGGATAGGTAACTCCTGTGTTAGAGTGGCTGGTGACTTCTCGCTGCATGACAGGAGTATTTGACCATGTCCGTTGGCCGGCTTGTGGAGGTGTTGGAAGTTTACGAAATGTTACTGGGCTCGACGCTTTAAGTACAGGAGGACTGGGCAACCTCCTATTTAAAATGGGTGTTGAGGGTAACATGCGGATCTTTGATTTGGGAGGAGTTGCAGGTGCTTGACTAGCATCAGTTGCAGTAGAAAGCACTGCTAAAGTGGTCTCTTTGTCTTCATGATCACTTTCTAAAAATGTTTGAGGACAGTTGTTGATTTCGTCCAGACTTTTCTCTGCTGGAGAATCAGGTGAATGTCGAAGATGAATAATTTTGCGAGCTTGTTGGTAAAGGGAGGCAGTCTCTTCATTCTTTATTTCCGTTTCAGGTTTAGAAGCGAGGTCACAGGTTTTTACTCCATTAAAGTCAAGTGCAACATTCTGTGCTGAGGGTATGCTTTGCGGGGTCATTCTCAGACTTCCCTTGCTTGGAAGTACTGTAACTGACTGCATAGAGGCACGGAGTCTTTGAGATATGCTAGTCATCTTTGGCATGGTTGAACATCCAATGCTATTTAGGTTCCCGTCTGCTTTGCTAACGTCAACATTTTCAAATGAATTATCCATAAGGACTTCCAGAGGTGGTGGTGGTAGGTCATCCAAGTCAAAATCATTGGTTCTATCAGAGGTTCTAGATTCTCCACAGTTTGCAATACGGTCAATTGTATTGCACAGTAGTGAATCTTCATTTCCTAAACCAGGAATGATGGGAATGCCACATTTTCTGACCCCTTTAAGAGGCCCAAGTACACTTCCATGCATCTGTTTGCTCTGCTCCAGTCCCTGACTAAAGGTGTCAATCAGTTTCTTGACAGAATTCCCTTTGTGGCACATTTCTGGAGATGGTGGTGGGCTTGGCAGAGATGTTGCCTTCATGGGGACTTTCGCAGCTTTATCTTTTTTCTTTTTTTCCTCCTCCTTTTCCTTTCTAGTTTCCTGTTTTCCTTTAATGCCGACCACATTTTTCTTGCCGTTTACAGAGATCAGGTTCTTATTCAAGAGAGGTAGTTGGGCAGCTGCTCTGGATGAACTAGCCTGTTTTTGCTGCACTTGTGTTTGCTTGGGAAGGTTCTTTTTCTGTTCACTTTGAACCTTTCCCATTTGTGTCAACCTCTGACTCAACTCTTTTTGCATCCGTTCCAGTTCAAACATGGTGACATCTTCAGCTTTACTACGAAGCGAGTCTGCTGATCGTGACCGGCAGTGTTTAGTAGCTGTTGGCTTTTTTTTAGGTGCCCGATGAGTAGCAGTTTGTGGTCTTTTGCTACATTTATCACCCTCCTCAGTCCATGGACAATCGCTGACTTTTGGGGTTCCAGGTTTTGTCTTTACATTTGAGTGCTGAGTGGGAACAAAGTGAATCTTACCACTAATGGCATCTTTCAATTTTAAAGTCATTTCAACATTCTGTGCCTTATCTATTCCCTTTGTAGGTAGTCGACGTGGTGGATGGCCAGGTTCAGATGGACAAGACCTTGCGTTTGTCCTAATTTTAATATTATTACATTCTTCCTCGCTCTCCTCTCCTTCACCTTCGCTATCATCCAATGAGGCCGATCCAAGCAACGATTCTGTGTCCTTGAATTCTTTGCCAACAATAGTACAAGTTGAGTCTATGGATGTTTCGGAGTTGCTGTGGCTCAACCTTTGAATATATTGTTGTTTATGCGGCTTTCGTATGGGCGTGCTGCTTCCAGGACTGCAAAGGACTGGGCGATTTGTTCCATTCGACCCACAGCTTTCCCTGCGATGGCGTTGCCCGTCTGAACCAGCAAGTGACTCACTCTCAGCCCCAATGCCACTGTCTTCGCTAAACAACATAGAATCTTCTGGTCCTGGTCTCCTAAGTGAGGCAGCTTCAATCCTAGACAGGAGCTGCATCAGCCTTGCTTCGGCTGCATGTTTAGTTTTCAGTTTCTCCCCCAAGACTACAGAAACAGATGAAAAGTAGTCCATTGCTTCCTTAAGGGCTGTCTCCCCAATCCCATTCAGTGACTGTCCCACGACACGCATCCTCTGAACAGTGTACTGAAGCAGTTGCTGTAACAAGTCAGGTGGGGGTTCTGATGGAACGGATCCACTGGATGAGGAATGACTCCTCATATTGCAAGGCCAAGCCAAATGTGCGCCACTGTCTTTTAAAAGTTGCTCTCCTTCTTCAACCATTTCCTCCAGTCCTTTGTTTAACTCTTCATAGCGCAGAGCCATGAATGCCACCATGGGTTGAAGAGAAAGCTGAGTTTGGGCTGCATGATCTATTAACCCTAGAAGCAAATCATATTTGGCAATACTGGGGTTGAGATATCCGTATGCGGCTTGGTGGGCTTTCACAAGTGCCTCTGGGAAGTCGACCTTTTCTGCAATAGGATTTTGACCTGTATCTTTATTTCTGTTTGTTTTAGTATTTTTAGAGGTTTTCCTTGCCTTTTTTCCCTTTATAGCATCTTTCTTTACTTGCTTTTCCAAATGATCCTCTCTGTGTGATAAATCGATTGCAATCTCTTTTGTATCCAGTTTTTCAAAGGCAGCTGTTGCTACTGGTTTCTTGACTGACCTTACGACATTCGTTTCTCCTGCCATCCTCTTCTCACTAGCTTCTCCTTCTGTCTCACCACCGCAGGAACTTCCACTTCTCCCATCCTCAGATTGTGAGTCCACAAGATTTCCCTTATTAGCAGGTAGCAGCGTCTTTCCTCTGAATGGGCTGTGTGTTCCTGTAAAGTTTCCCTTGGATGGGGAACAACCCATTTCAAAACTGTAGTTTTAAAAACTCAAGCCTGCAAACTTTTCAATGACAAAAACCTCCATGAAAAATAAGGTTGCTTTTAGAGCCTTACCCGACAGCTGCACTAGTCATTTTCGGGTGACTAGACAATAAGCACACTTGCACTTGACAGTCTGTTTCCTTGGAAACTCACCTTTAAAAACAAGGAAACTTAGCAGGCCGTTGTCTCTAAGTGATTTTTTTCTTCTTTGTTATGGTGGACTAACAGCATAAAGCAGTTTGATCAACAAGGAAACGTCCTTCTGTATCTTGTGGAGGACGAACAGCTGAAAGGATTAGAGTGGATTTGATTGTAGTCCTCGGCATGCACATATGTCATGCAAGAGCAAATAAAACGCACTCACCTGCAAGACCTTAAGCTTATTAAGATAATCGGGACTGTTTTTTTTAGTCCAGCCCACACTCTTTAAATAGATGTTCTTCTTTTATACTGACCATGATGCTGAAAGCATGACTAGAATTTTTTTTTTTATGTATTCAAAATTATAGAGTATTAAGCAAGTGTTAGCCACAATTATAATGGTAGAATTAATGGTATACTGATGATATATAAATATTTACTATAGTATTGAAGTCTATTTATCAAGATACAAACAAACCATGTACACCAATATGTAATACACAAAATAAAAAATACATTAAAAAGCACAATTTTTAAAACAAAATGGCAGAAGTCAATAAGTAATGTGACCTCCCTGAAAAGGTGACACCAGAAGACCATTCCTGATCAAGCTACTTGCTCAAGTGTAAAGGGAGGCCACATAAAGTTTGTTTTTTTTTTTTTAATTTTTTTTTATACTGCATACAAATTTGATATATTTTCTGACTGTATTCTAATAAAAAGACAGAAGAAAAAATATTTATTACACCATTGTACAATTATAATTTCATTATTTAATTTAAAGTGTATTATTAATTCTATTAGTTATGTTAACTTAATTTTATTATTTCTGCAACTGTAATTATTTCACTTAACATCTAGGTCACCCAAGGAAGACGGGTCCCTTTTTAACTCTTTGTCTTCCCAAGGTTTTTTCCTTCTACTTTCAGGGAGTTTTTCCTTGCCACTGTTACCCTTGCTCAATTTAGGATTTACCTTTAAAGATCATATAATATTGTAAAGCTGATTTGAAACAATACATCATTGTAAAAAGCGCTATAGAAATAAAAACTAGAACTAGAATTCAAAAATTCAAACTAGAATTAGTGGTTAAATTATACAGTATAATCAGTAATAAACAATGTTATATTATTGTTATAGGTTTTAAGCATTGCATTTATAAATTAAAACTAGCTTCCTTGTGGAATAAGAAACATGTTAAGCTCCTTCCAAATTACAATGTTCATGTTTGGGATTTCCTAGCAGTTCAACGTGTACTATTAAGGGGAATCTTGCTGAATTGGTTTCGTTACACATCTAATCCTGTTCTTGAGTACTATAAACACAGTTGTTCTTTGGTGTGAACACTTTCTACACGTTTTCATTTCATTGATTGTGCATTGTGCAGCCTACCTTTGTTTCTTGCACATAGTTTGGCAGAATACAATAAAGAAACATTAATGTTTATTGATAATGGCAGATCTCACCAAAGCAGTAACTTTCATGTGAACTTCCATTTGCAAACCGTGCCAAATGTGATGTATTATGAGCTGTGGGAAAGCCCTTGTAGCAGGAACAGGTATTAAAGGTTGTATAAAAGCTGAGAATTCTTCTCCACCCTCATTGTTTATCACATTTCATTATACATTGTAGAGAAATTTGATCCTATCATGAAATTGGATAACGGTTTTGTGGGTGATTGTATAGAATACTGCTTGTTCTTGTTTATTAGCATCCCTAACTGCATATTTTGCTTTCTCTCCAAGCTGTTCTTCCACCGACAATTCCACCCATCATACCTCTGTTCGAGGACTCTAATCCCCCAGAATCTGTATTATCTGTTTCATCTATGTTCACAAAAACATACATGGTGTATGTATGCTCATAAAACAGTAGGGGATATTTCAAAATGATTTACCCTATTATGAAATAACCCCACGAACGATATACAATGTACTATACATATATCAAGTACTATACAACACTGATAATCCACTTTGACACTATACTGTGTGTGTGTGTGTGTGTGTGTGTGTGTGTGTGTGTGTGTGTGTGTGTGTGTGTGTGTGTGTGTGTGCGCGTGTGT
>JAUZST010079699.1:0-20726 GCA_034779995.1 Parotocinclus haroldoi | reverse complement strand
ATATGCATACTTCACATAGAAACACCCAGGACCATCTTGCTGAGAGGTGGTGGTGCCACCCACAAAGCCACTGTTCCACCTTATTCATGCAAAGTTAACATTTTACACTTATTTATACTAAAGCATCAAATAGAAAATGTTAGAGTTGATATCACTGATCTATTTTGTAGTTACGGATATACTAAGTATGACTAATACGGATAATACACATCCTAGTGGAACTTATGCATTCACTATAATGTCATGATTTAGTGGCCATCTATTTTCAACACGATTATACACGCTGAATTCATTGATAACTGTCGAGTTTTGCCCTTTCATAAGTATCAAACAACGGTCAGTTTAGTTTTATAACAATAAATTATTTTAACCATAACTGTTGTGTTTGTGGCATTTGATCCAGGTTTCCTGTATTTAATGTTGTTTTGAGAACTCAGGATTTTTTTGGACATACAAATATTATCTGTTATAAGATTAAGCTTGATTTACGCTCAGTTGTTCAGACACTCGACCAGAAGGGGCAATGCTTTTAACACTTGGACAGCAAGGTCAGTTACAAGTCAGCTAAGCGGATGCATCTGCTAAATGTTGTATATGTAAATAAAAAATAATTGTGGATCCTTCATTTTAGATTAGGACTTTGATAGTTGGTCTGGAGTAGAGAGTTCAAACAATGACTCCCAACAGCTTGACACGGGAGTGCTGCCAGGAAGAATAGCCCCAAGAGTAAAGGTTTGTATAATATATATCGAAATTCCTCTTTCTGCGTGGCTGTCCCTGTCTGGATAAGTACATGTGAGCATCGGTTTACTTGGCAGTTCCAGTTCCAAATCCCGCTGCATTTATCCTAGATTACTTAGGTCCTCTCGAGGAGGATCGGTGGAGTTCCGTGCCCGTCGTGCTTCCTTGTTTTAGATCTGGACGAAAGCACGTGTGGCGTCACACACAGGCGGGGCCTAGCAGCACCGCATTGTTGTTAGGCTTAGGAGAAGTGAACTAGCTTGTTAGCACTTAGCTACACCTGCATCCAAATACTAAACACAGCGGCCGCGCTGACAGCCACGAATGATTATTAGAATCTGCGATTTGATGCGGCCCACAGTGCGTGGCACTCGGTGTATTCAGCTGCTCCGGACGTTGCATTGTATCATTCAAACACGGATACGAATTCAAGTGGCGGCCGTTGGATGCTAAGCCATTTAGCTAGCGTCCGCTTTAATACAGCCATTCACAGCGCTGCTGCTCTCTCCAAGCTACAAGCTAACTTGCACAGAAATCTTCCGAAGCCGAAGGTAATACATATATTAGTTCCATTATATGTATCAGTTTAGTGTTAGGTAAGAAGCCCGTGACACGTGGTGTAAGCAATAAAGATAAAGTTCCTCTTTAGAGCGTGTTTTGTTTGACGCCATCTTTGCTTGATTTCGAGGACTCTCGGTTTAGCTGGCTATCTCCCCCCACCCGTTCCAATCCAATCGTTTAAATAGTAATAATTTTCGGTCAGGTTGCGTTAGCGATCTAATGATACATGTTTACCAATAAATGTCGGTTATCTGTGCTGGCTTGTTTACCTGCTCATTTCTCCCACTTGCTTTCAGTCGGTAATAAGTAGTTACCGTGGTCTAGAGCTTAAGCAAACAAACGAGGTGTGCATTACAGAAGATGAACGCATGTAGACGGAACTTCTGCCTGCGTTAAAACCACAAAATATTCTGCGTAATTGTATTGGGATAACTCGGTCGTTTGTATTCTAATTTCATATAATGTTTATTAACGTGGACAGTTTGGGGCGGTACTTGTGTATCCCGGAAGCGCTCTAATACTGTGCAAAGTTGAAGCCGTTCACGTGCTTGCCCGCCTATAGTGTACCTCTCTTCAACGTTGTCATATTTTTTTAGCCTAGATGTTACTTAAGGTTTGGGTTTGGCTTATGATCCCTTACATTACCTGCTTATTACGTGGTTGGCCTTCTTGTGTAAGGCTAAGGAAAGGCATAAAGGGCCAAGCTGAAGGGAATTCAGTGTTTATAAATGGTTGTTTCTGCTGTCCTAATTGTGTGTTTGCCTTTAATGCCACTGTCTAGGTTTTAAAATGAAAAGGAAAGGGAGAAATCATCGCATAGCCACCCCACAAAGGCCACCCTCACCCATCAAACCCTCGAGAAATCGCGAGACCCTGACATATGCTGAAGCCCAGCGCATGGTTGAGCTGGACATAGATGGCCATATTCACAGACTCAGCATTTATGACAAACTTGATGTGATAGACTGCAACAATCCTTTAGCTCAGGAGATCATTGAATGCGATGGCAACAAGGAGAATACTGATAAGCCCCAGCAGGTTTTGGTGCGTTCTGTGCGCCTCAAAAACAACCAGCAGAAGAAGAGCGCTGCTCAGGCTGCAGGTCAGGGTTCCCCAATACAGAACAGATTACCAGAGCCTAAAATCAGGATGGTCGAGTACAATCTTCCTGCCGTGCCACGGAGACCTTCCACTTATTATACGTATTTGGAGAAGACGTCGGATGAGCTCGATGAGGAGGTGGAATATGACATGGATGAGGAGGATTATGCCTGGCTGGAGCTGATCAATGAGAAGAGAAAGGGTGATGGATACAGTCAAGTTTCCCAGAATGTTTTTGAGTTTCTAATGGATCGCTTCGAGAAGGAGTCGTTTTTTGAGAGCCAGGGACAGGGAGATCCACAGTCCTTAATTGATGAGGATGCAGTTTGCTGCATCTGCATGGATGGTGAGTGTCAGAACAGTAATGCTATTTTGTTTTGTGACGTGTGCAACCTTGCTGTGCATCAGGAGTGTTATGGTGTCCCCCACATCCCAGAGGGTCAGTGGCTGTGTCGTCACTGTTCACAGTCTCCCTTTCAGCCTGCAGAGTGCATTTTTTGCCCCAATAAAGGTGGAGCACTTAAGAGGACAGATGACGATCGCTGGGGCCATGTAGTGTGTGCCATATGGGTCCCTGAGGTTGGTTTTACTAACACAGTTTTCATTGAGCCTATTGATGGCGTTGCTAACATTCCACCAGCTCGTTGGAAGCTGACATGCTATCTCTGTAAAGAGAGAGGAGTTGGAGCTTGCATTCAGTGTAGCAAGGCAAATTGTTATACTGCCTTTCATGTGAGTTGTGCTCAGAGAGTGGGGCTGTACATGAAGATGGAGCCAGTCAAAGAGGTGACTGACACGGGATCCACCACATTTTCAGTGAAGAAGACCGCTTATTGTTGTTCGCACACTCCCAGTGGCTGTGTCAGGAGGCCGCTTACCATTTACGATGATGGGCAACCCAAAAACAACCTTTGTCCAAAGGATGCACAAAAAGGTCGGAGGGTGAGAATAAAAGGCTGCCAGAAGAAGAAGAATAAGAAAGTAGATGCACAGTCGGTTCCAGTGGTTCCAGCAGTGACTTTGCCAAGTATAACACCTACAAGGTAAGCCAATGTTTGCTGGATTTATTGAATGTTAATTTAAGGGGGTGCTATAAATACAGTGTTAGTTTCGCTGAGATGCAAATAAGTCATTCTTATATACAGCAGCTGGTTGCAGGTATCTATCATCTCTTTTCATTTATAGTAGAACTAGTAGTCACAAATAACCAGTATTTAATTTTCCTGACCATTGAATGCTGTGATCAGTATTTTGATAAGAATAAGATTGAATTTGGGGATACTCCAATACTCTAGATGAAGCAACTGGTAGTACGGTGGCTCAGTGAGTAGCACCATTTCCTGATAGCAAAAATAAGTCTAGAATGTCATGGGGGGAGATCACTGGACTATTTCTTTTTGCTGATAGTGTACTTGCTTGATAATAAACGTTAACATATGGTTTAAAGTAAAAAAAACAAAAAACAAAAAAACAACAGTTTTTGTAAAAGTCCAAATGGTATGTGGTTCATCAATGCCATATTCTGCTTGTATTGTGTAGCTGTGGAATAACATCCATTATTTATACAGTGTATTTTAATTTGTTTGTCTTCTAGCTTTGACAACATCCTCAATCAAGTGTCTGTTCAAAGAAAAAGGCTGTTTGTGGAGCGTGTTTTCAGTTACTGGATGCTTAAAAGGCAGTCTAGGAATGGAGTGCCTCTTATACGACGTCTGCAGACTACCATACACACCCAAAAAGTACAACAATTGGTAAGCACATAAATATACTGTCGATAATCTGGTGTTGGACTCTGTAGTGCATTCACAGTAAGTCATGTGCCAATTAACATTTGAATGCATATTTAGTCTGATATATTTAGTGAGCCTTATACAATAATCTGTTATGTCTTATCTGAGTTTGTAGAAATGCTTAATGTGAGCATTTGGGAAGGCATGTTTCAGTCTTTGTTTGCAAAAATACAGGACCATACTGAGGACGACTGCCATACTTTGAAGGAGCAGCTAAAAGACTTGCATCGTTTACGCCATGACCTGGAGCGGACACGTTTGCTGTTGGAGCTCATCCGCAAGAGAGAAAAACTAAAAAGAGAGCAGGTCAGATCAGAGATGCACTTTTTTTTCACTTCTGCAACTGACTGGTGACGACAATTTCTGATTAGCTTCCACTCTGCTGCATCTATAACATTGTACAATCTGCTGTTAGTCATATAAACAGCATAAAATCTTTTTTTTTTGCTGTCTGTCTATGTAGTCTGTTGTTTATTTATTTATTTATTTATTTTTGCTGTTCTTAGATGAAGCTACAACAGTCGGTGCTGGAGATGCAACTAACACCGTTTACCCTTATGCTGAGAGCTGTGTTGGCTCAGCTGCAAGACAAAGACCAGGCCAAGGTATTTTCTCAGCCTGTCAGCACCATTGAGGTAAGGCTTACTCCACTTGAAATCTGCCAACATACTGCTCTTTGCTAAGTGAAGCTAATAATTAATTATAGAATTATACGTCATGCCTCGTCAATTCACACCATAATCAAGTATACAGTACTGCGCAAAAGTCTTTACCATTGTTTTCCCAGAAAATACAGGGATTTTGTCAGTAGTCTCAAACTGAACAAAAAAAATCTGCACCTGTAGAGTTCAGTGGCAGGTATTCACTGTGGCTTCCTATTGCGTTTGAGCAATAGCAGCATCTGGCAGGTTTATTATAATGCCCAGTATAGCAAAGCGTGGTCAGTAATAGTGTTTTTGGAAGGATAGCAGCCAAATAAACTAGAAGCAAGGTGAAAAGTATGCAAAAGCTTAGAGAGATTGGAATGATGATTGGAAGATCAGTGTATAATGGAGTGGAAATGTTAGGTGTAAACCTTTCAAGAGATGGTAGCAGCGTATCGGTCTGATATCAGTATCGCCAGATATTTAAGTTTGCAGTATCAATATAGGTATCGGGCATAAAAAATTGTATCGTTCCAGCTGTGTACACAACTATACGAGCAAACAAGTATATAAGCATACTGAGCTTGAGCCAAATTTGATTATTTTCTGTAGTTTTGTAACAATATGCAAATTGTTTGCTGCATTTCCTCATGTCCAAGGTGCCACTATTCCCAATATGATACACATTTTAATAAAAAGAGTGCATATTTTAGTATCTGCACATCATTTGTAAGGTGCTGTGTTCATGTTTGTTTTTCACCCTTGCTAGTTCTCTTTCCTATAGACTAATAGTGCTCTGTATAGAGTCAGTATAGAAATCGATGAATCTGGGAGCACTTTAGATACAATCTAGAACTGCAAGTTCTTCATGAGTTTAAGCAGCAAAAATGCTTAAAAAGTTTGTCTTAAAATATAGTGTTAACTTTTTCTAATGACTTTTGTCATTGCAATGTACTAATGTTTTACCTGTTTACATGCTTTTTTTGCACACAAGGTTCCAGACTACCTTGATCACATCAAACATCCAATGGACTTCTCCACAATGAAAAAACGCATTGATGGACATGAGTACAACAATTTTGATGAGTTTGAGGATGACTTCAATCTTATGATCAATAATTGCATGACTTACAATGCCAAGGAAACCTACTTCTACCGTGTTGCTGTGCGGCTGCGTGACTGCGGAGGGGCCATACTCAGGAAGGCAAGGAGAGAGGTGGAAAGCATAGGTTTTGACTATGCTAGTGGGATGCATCTTCCTGAGCCACCCAAAATGGAGCCTCCTTCACCACTAACATGGGTAGCAGGTATTAACCTTTACGGAAAATCTAAGATCATTGATTTTAAGGTTCAACATGCTGATGATTGACAGTGAAGTCGACCCTTTCCAGTGGTTACTTACTATAATGCACAGTTCTGGGCACTGGACTTGGTAAATATGTAACTGTAATATCACAAAATGCCGAAGCTGATTAATAATGTGGTGACATTGTCTGTTACAGTGGATCAGCTGCTAAAACCTACTAATCGGGTGCACATGCCTTTAGAGGATCAGCTTAATGCATTGCTGGAGATGTTTGATTTAACAAATGCTACAAAATCTTGCCCATCGCGGAGCAAGCGCCTTAAGCTGCTTAAGAAGGCTATCGGTGATGTACGTCTTGAGATGAGCCAGAGGACCACCTGCACCCCCTCAGAACAGAGCCAGTCCCAGGAAAATGCATCACTAACTGTTTCAGAATGCCTGGAAGAAGAAGGTGCACATTTGCGTAACATTTTGTTTAATTATAATTGCTCTTAATAAGGCAAATTTGTTTGGGTTCAAGTGTGGCTGTAATTGTTACAGATATTTTGTTTTCTAGTTTCTAATTCTAACTGCACAGAAATAACCGGTTCGTTCCAAAATTAAGACCTTGATAAAGATGACAAGAGATTTAAAATGTTTGCTTAATTAGTTTCATATAGAAAATGACGAGTAGTTGCCCAACATGTATAAGAAAAAAATCCTTAGCATATTTTGTAATAAAATTTTGCATTATGATCATTTCTGGCACCCCTAGAATTTCATATGAATAAGTGTAACTAAGGTGAGTTCCTAAGCTTACCTGATTGTTTAGGATCTCTTAAGCAGTCTTCCATTTAACAAATACAGTTACAACCGCTGCTTTCCTCAGTGTTCTAGAGCTTGTCACCTGCCATGTGACACCCTACATAGTGTTTATTATCGAATTTCCATCATGTAGTCGAAATATCATAAAACGGGGGAGGCCTGGTATTCCTTTTTTGATTTATTGGCTAGAACACTATAGTGACTATAACCCTGAAAACTTGTATAATCTGTATGGAAGGACACACTTACTTTGTTTTGTGAAATGTAATTGCACTCACCAGTTTCTCATTTTACAGTTGACAAGACACTACCTCCCAGATTGGAGCCTTCAGTTTCTCTCCCACTTGTCACAAATTCAGAAAACTCCTTCGAACCTCCTGCACTGAAACCTATGGACCTTGTCACTGAGGACCTGTCAAGAAGGCTTATGCTTGATGGCGAGATGCACTCTACCTCACTGCTAAATGGACTCTCTCCTGAACTAAAGTCTTCTGAAAACATTGTGGTAGCTACCTCCACGCTTACAGAACCAGCAGGCACAGTTAACAGGAGGACTGCTGTGTTGTTTCGAAAGTCTAAAAGTGTGAGCCCCCAGAAACTAAAACCTGGAGATTCCTGGATTGACTGCCCTCAACTTGGGACGAAGACAGTTCTGTCTGTGGTCATTCCACGGCTAGAAACGGTCCTCCAGCACAGGAAGAGAGCTCATAGTGGAGATAGTGAGAATGGAGATGACTATGAATGCCCAATCAAGCGTTTTGACAATGGTAAATGAAATGATTACAACACTATAACACTGTACCTATAATTGTGTGGTGTCTGTACATTTAAGGTGCTATCCCAGTTTTAGAGATTATTTTTCTCTCAGTTTGGCATACCCAATTCCGTAATTTTGGCATCTTTTGGCACGTTCATGACAATAGCCTTCCTCTATTGGAAGAAGGCCGCAGACTGGCAAATGTATTAGCACAATCAGAAGACTGTGGACTTCAGTCACACTGCACACTCCTGTTATCTTTAACGGCATATATCAGTCAGATGAACTGGAATGACAGGAGAAGAATCCCCTTCTCTGCCTTCCCACCCTCAGACAAAATGTCTTGCCTGTACAATGCCCGGCCTGGCCAGGAACACTGTCGAGACTCATACAGTCTCATTTGGTAGTGGGCTAGTCTTAGAACACTGCACCAACCCAGGGACAGCATGGTCGCACAAGTGGTTAGTGCGGTTGCCCTCCTCTCCAAAGGTTGCTGGTTTGATCCTGACCTTGAACTCCGTCTGTGTGGAGTTTGCCTGTCCATATGGGTTTACTCCAGGTACTCTGGTTTTCTTCAGCATTCCAGAGGTCAGTGTTACGGTAATTGGTCTCAGACTAGTATTTATGGAACGTTGCTCCTGTCATAATTAGCTGTTCATGCTGAGTGTCAAGCATCACCATCGAAGCGCCTACTGAACAATTCTTACAGAATGCATAGTTCATGTACTATTCCTAATAGCATTAAGATTCATAACCATAGTAAAGTATTCTTAAAAATCAGCTCAAACACTTGTTATACTTCCTTTCATGTAAGCTATAAAGTTTTGCTTTGTATACTACATGTGATGGAATATATGAATAGCAGTATTTGTTGTATGTTCAGGGTTCTCTAATGGCTGTCTAATATTGGAGCAACAAAATCAACCAAGTGGCAGATTACTACAACCTCGTCGCCGCTGTGCCTCAGAGTCCAGTATTTCTTCAAATGGAAGCACTAGTGTTCTGGGCAGCGCAAAGTAGGAACAAGTTATTAACATTTTTGCTCATTCACTTTTAACAGATATCTCTTACAGTACTGAAATTGCCTTAATGATACGTAAACAGTATTGCAAGAAGCCACTTGTTGCATTGTTTACATAGTTTACCAGTTGGTTTGTTTCTGTGAACACCTTACAATGAATGGCTCTTCTCTTTGAATACTTAGTGTTGTCAGCCATCTAAGGAGTGGCAAAGGGAAGCAGACAATGGCTCGGAGAAACACAACAGATGACAAAAATGATCTCATCGCGTGCATGGACAGGGGGAACATTTCCAAAGCAAGCAAACTGGCAGCTGGTGAGTTGCCTGCGTTCGTTAAATATGTGGCAGTGTATTTGTGTTGGCAGGATGCAGTAACATGTGCTGGAGTCTGTGTCTGTTGCTACCCTGCTGCCAAGTCAGCTTTGGGATGCTTGCCCTCCCAGCCTTTTTTGCTATATGTTTTAGCTGAAACTCGCTTCTGCTGTACAGTTTGCATGAATGCTTTCAACTACGCTTGGCCTACTATCAGTTCCATCCCAACTAATCCAGTTTTAATCCAGTTGGTTTGTCTTTGCTAATAAAATAAAAATGGAATTCCACTGGGCTTCAAACATCTGATACGCGAGTAAAAGACTACCAAGATTCTAAAATTAAAGGAAGGAATACATTTATCAATCCAAAATATTTTTTCCTAAGGGAAAAAAAAATCCTATTTTTTTGATCGGTATACCCGCTGAGGTAAACATTAGACTGGTAAATTGCTGTTGCTTCATGGCACTTGCAAAGAAAAGATGCCCCCTGCTACTTAATGCTGCTTGGGTTTGCACAGCCATCTTGAGGATTCTGCCTTGTGTTTTCCAGTGAGCTCCACATAACTTATCATTATTCCTACTTCCGTAGAGCTTGACAACAGAAATATATGGATCCCCTCTAATACTACTGCACTAACTCTGGAACCATTTAAACTAGTCTGGGCAAAACTTAGTGGATATCCCTCCTACCCTGCTTTGGTGAGTGTGCATGTGTGCATGCCAGACAGAGAATTTTTTTTTTCTCTTCATTATTTCATGCATCTGCCTATTGCCCATCCTGTGACTTGTGGTCATGGTGGCACAAGTGTCATGCTGCTACATCAGTAGAGACAGACAATCGTGAGAATGTGGCTGGATGTTTGAATGCGTCTGGTCTTTAGTGGTGTGCCTCTCCATCTAGAGCTACAGTGCAGGCTGTCACTGTCTTAAAGTGAGGGAATTTACTAACAGCTTCTCATTGCACTCACTTGCGTAGATCATAGACCCACAGATGCCCCGAGCGGGCTTCCATCAACACGGCGTGTTCATTCCCACTCCTCCACGGGACGTACTCAGGGTCGGAGAGCTGATGCAGTGCAGGTCAGAGGAGAAACTCTTCCTCGTCCGCTTCTTCGACAACAAACGCAACTGGTGAGACTCGTCATATGAGCTTCAAATGGTGTTTCAATGGTTTCCCCTGCCACTGTAAATTAAGTGCAGGTTGCCATTTTAGTTCCTATTGGTGCCTTTTTGTCCTTTTTTCTTGTCTTTAAGTTTGCATGTTAATTACAAAGTTTTGCTTTAAAAATACAGTGTATATACAACATCATATATATACTTACAGTATTGTATAAGGACTGCTAAATACACTGCTCATAAATTAGGGGATATTTTAAAATGAATATGATGCACTTGAAAAAAATATTTTAAAAATATTTTTTGTTAAACAAGAACATCAGAAAAGCTTTGGGCTGGTATCAGCATTGGTGGTCTATCGAGCTCCATGTCCTCAGAAATGGACTGCTGTTAGATACTGAGATCCTGTACTGGAGCAGTTGGAGTGCATCTCATCAACAACGTACTTCAGGAGGCAGGAATCGAATGTGTGGACTGGCCTTTGTTTTGTTTTTTTTAAGTGTGAATCCCATTGAACATGCATGAGATGTACAGGAAAGATATCTGGCAAACTGTCCAATGCCTTCCACAATACTTCTTGAGTTGAACGCTGCCCTGGCGCTAGTACGCCGTAGAATCCCACAAGAATCCTGTCCATGTCCCATTGCGCTGTTTGTTTTGTCAGTCTTGGGTGACCATACTGAAGTCAGTCTGGCACTCTCATCCGGTTATGTTACTCAATCATGATAATTGAGTTTGCATCTCATTTGCTTGATCAAACAGTTTTCTTCATTTGCTTTTCAGATAACTTTGTTTAATGAAATAAAATAATTTTTTAATCATTTCATATTAATTTTGAATTATCCCCTAATTTTTGTGAGCAGTATATTAACTGGTCTGATGATGATGATGATGACGACGATGTATTAAAAACGCAATTTTAAAAAAGTTTCCATCCAAAACATTAAGTTGAGAATTTGAAGGAAGACATCAATGCGTTTGCTCTCTTTTGGCATTAAATTGCATTAATCTTTCTGCAAGTAGAACAAAAACTACACATCAGTCAAGTAAAAATTTACTGAAAAGTGTCTATTCTGATGAATAATCACGCACAAACAATACGTAAACTTCTGTCTCTCACACACACACGGATTCTGGTTTGTAGGGCATCAAGACTATATACAGTCATTTAGATTTATCTCCAACAAATTTACCAATAGTTATGTTTCTAAGAAAGTCTGGGTTGTGTGATGGTTACATATAGTTTTGTTAAAAATAATCAATACTTGATGAGACATTTTCCCCCTCAGATTAAATTTACTTCAGTTAAAGGTTGGGTTTTTCCTAATTGTTTTTAGTGTGAGATTAAATTAATTCATCAAAAGTAAATTTACATTTACATGAAATTACATTTTCAGCTTTTAACAGATGCTTTTATCCAGAGATACAATCTTCGTAATTACAACTGTTAAAATCAATGCAATTGTAGGTTCAGGGTCATGCTCAAGGACTCAAAAGTGGCAGCCTGACAGAGGTTTGATTTGAACCCTGGACCTTCTGGTCCCACTAGGCTTCTTATTCGACTAGACTGGGAATGGCAATAATTGTGGAGGAGAGGGGAATGTGGCATAGAATCCAGAATATTATTGTATATGAATGTGTTTTAATCAGAAATGTCTAAGTCCTAAGTTTGTGTGTTTGGGCATTCACTAAATTCAGACACGTTCATGTTTTTTGCAATAGATAATGCTCACACTGGCTATACAGAGACTTTGGCCTAAAACCCCTAATATTAGGTGATGGAAAAAGAAAAAGTTGCCTAGATCTTAAGAATAAACAGTGAAAAGACCCAAAGTGAGCCAGCAAACCAGTTCTCTTTGAACAGCCTGGGAAATTTTCATTCATTAATTTTTATAACCAATTAATCCAAGTCAGGGCAGGACTCAAGGTAGGAATCACCTGTAGACTGGACACTTCTGCACTCACGTACAGAACAACCATTGCCAGTTTACCTGCATGTCTTTGAAATGTGGGAAGAATCTGGAATATTTGGACAAATCCATGCAGATCTGGGAAAGCATGCTTTCATATAGATGGCGATTGAACTGAAAATCCACTCAATTGTTAATGTATAACTAAAGTTTATTGTTAATGCATGTCTGTTCTAAAGGTATTGCACATTGCATTTTTTGCTCATTTTAGGAAGTTCCGTGTGAGTTTGTCTCTGCATATATTTCAACTTACAGACTTATTTTTTTTCCTAGGCAATGGCTTCCTAAGGCCAAAATGGTTCCGTTTGGAGTTGACAAGGCAGTAGATGATCTCAAAATAATGGAAGGTCGCACTTCAGGCACTCGCAAAGCTGTGCAGAGTGCCTTCATCCGTGCGATGAACCACTTGAGTTTAGTCCAGGACCTTAGTGGAGGAGACTAAACATCACTTAATGGATTTCTCCAGATATCCCAACGAGATGCTGCATGTCTGGCTGTCCATCACAATCAGAACGAGGTTCTCAGAGGATTACTTTGATTTGATTTTTACTGATGTGCTGCAACACTGCTGTGAACCATCACCTTCCATCTCAACCCTCCCACTCTCTCCCATTACCAACACCACAGGTACCAAAAGCCACATCCCCAAACTTGCCTGTAAATACAAGATCACTGTAAAATATCCAACACTAATTTATTATTCTGTAGTTGGTACCACATATTACCTCGTTGAAGATTTCTACTCAAAAGGTGAATTTTCAAACCGGCACTGAGGTGCAGACCTTACTGGTGCTACGTTGCAAAGCCTCTAACCAACCCCAACCCCCAAAAGACATGAATGAGGCTCTTGCACTTACTGTATCAAACTAAATTCCTTTTTAGCAGTTAAGTTATTAAAATTACTAATGCAAGCTTCTTCTACTCGGCATTAATGTGTCATTCACTTTTTTATATAACAAAAGAAAAAAATATTCTTACAACTTTGTTCTCTTTGTACATATTTATAGAAAGATATCAAATTCTATACTGTACATGTAGTACAGAGTCAAAACTTTTTGGACAGAGAAGAAATGGTAGCGATGAAAAACCAGAAGTGCATCACCAACGCAAAACCAAAAATATGCTGCCCATCTTTTTAAACCTTTTTTTTTTAACGTGTGGTTGCGATATAAGGATGTTTGTAGTGTAGAAAGTATGTGAAAGAGTTGAGAGATTTTCCAGCTCGTTGGGACCTGTGTTTATGTATTTAAGAAAATGTGCCTGTGCAAATGACTTATTAGAACAAAGAGTATGCAAAACTTTATAGTGTGTTGAGACAGTTTGGTGGTTGCCCATTTCGAGTGTGTGTGTTTACCTAACCGTTTCTTTTTTTTAAATTTTTTTTAAAATAAAATATTTTGGGTAGCAAATTAAATTACTTCCCTTTTTTGTATGAATGTCATGTACTGAATAATCAGTGGTATTGTGTATTCTTTACTCTGGTATGATCACATCATATCCAACAGTAGTGAATCCTGGCAAGCACCAGTATTTTTTTTTTTATTTTATTTAAATACACTGAAAATAAAAAAAACAAAACAAAAATGATGACCATAAGAAAGCTTCTTTTTTTGGGTGTGCAGTTTCACTCGTGTATTATTTCTGATAAAAAGGTGTTCTTCAGAATCTACCTAACATGACCATAGAGCTTGACTTGCTGCTTTTTACATTTTACTATGGTTCTCTGTTCCTTTCACAGATTGCAAAAGTTTATACAGTGTGTAACCACAAACCTTGTGAATATTTAACCATGCTCTAGCAGTTTAAAATTCAGATATGTGTTCATGTGGATTAATAATGTAACCACAACTCTCAAAAAAAGGCCAGTGCATCATTATCTTCACTAGTGTGCTACAGCTGTGTTTCAAAACTACTATCTGTAAGAGCCAGTGTGGAATCTGCTTCTAAAACTGTCCTGATTTTTTTTTTTTGTCTGATGAACTTTCTTTGCAAGGCTATGAAAATCTGTGGGATATTTGTTGCAAACCGCTCCAGATGAGTGTGAAACCTTCTAGAGCAGTGATGACAAGGTGATCACATCTTTGTGGTTAAGTTAATATACATGGGAACAAAAATCTTGTGAAAATGTGTTTTTAAAACACACTGTCTCAATTATTGGCCTGCCAAAAAGTAAACAATACATTCCTACCGTCAAGTCAACCTTTAATTACTTAAATAAAAAGCTGTGTTACAGTATTCACAGTCCCCAGACATTAATATTTATATACTGTGCCCTCTTTGCAAGAAATTGTGTGTGGGGGGATTGGGCAGGGGCAACCTAAGGCTCAAATATTAAGACTAAAGAAGTAAGATGAGAGGAGGGGTTTACTACATTATGTTACTGTATGTAGTACTGTATTAGTTAAGATACTGTATGAAATCTGCATTTCAGGTTCTGTATCAAGATACTGTATCAAAATGTTTAATTTTTAAAATGGGTAAAAACAATACAAAATAATAGTACTTTAAGATTTGCAAAAATGTTTTCTTTAAAGCCCTGAATCAGAAAAAGCTGGGACAATATGGAATTTTTTTTTAGTATGAACCCAAGATATTTGTTGCTTTGTCTGGTCAACTAAATTTCATTTGTTACTAAACATCCATGCATTTCAGACCACCAATACATCCCAATGAAAAAGTTGAGACAGTAAAGCATGGCTATGTAATCTGTACATCATGTAGTTTTACATTGTAATGCTGAGAAATGTGTGAAATGTCACCTCTGTAGTGCTCTAAAACCTCAATGTGGTTTTCTGTATTAATGCTGCCATCACAGAAGTTTAAATGACCTTTGCCAAGGACATGAACAAGACCCCATGACAGCGCCTAACTTTTGGAGTTTCTGATGACAGTCTGGATGGTCCTTTTCTTCCTTAGGCAGGAGCTCATGGGAACCATTTCTTCCAAAAAGTTTTGGAATGCCAATTCATCTGACCACAGTTTGTTTCCACTGTGTTATATCCATGGTGTATCCATCCCACATGCCTCTGAGCCCAGAGACGTTGACATGAGGCTTCTTTTTACACAGTGCATAGCAGAGATGGGGCCTCGAGTCGAAGTTTGCACTTAAGTCGCCTAGAAAAAGACTTCAGACTTGACTTGAAACTCATGCCTAATGACTTTCGACTTGACTCGTGCTCGTCCAAAATGACTCGTGAACATTGAGTCAGTTCGTTATCCAGGCACTGTGCGCGAAAGTTGTAGAAAAATACTTTTTGTGTGTACATGTTGCCATTTTTCTGTAATTTTATTTAGGTTATTTGGGACGCAGCCCCTTGTCTCATGACGTATCACAACATCCGCTTATCGCGAGCAGGAAATCGAAGAGAAGCATCACATGTAACAAAAGAGGGTAGAATGACTACGGCTGAAGTACCATATGTGGTAACCTTACACAGGGAATTTCAAATTATAATATATAATCAAAGGGTAGCAACATGTAAAGAAGCTACTGACACCCCTACATAAGCCTAAGTTATAAAGCAAGTTATATTATAATGTAACCAGCAGTTGGTGTTCACTTTACGAGACGAAAAAGATATCACGTCTAGTTTGCTCTATGTTTTAAAATGTTAAAAGTAAAATATGCATAGAATTAAAAACAAATTAAGCATTGTATCAGGCGATGGAGAAGAAATGATGGGAGTCACACGCAGAGTTCCAGAGACAAATATATATATATATATATACTCTAGCCTAAAGACTCGTGACTTGACTTGGACTTGTATTTTGCGACTTATGAGCATCTCTGTTCCATACTGTTCACATTTTCTTTGGGATTTGGGGTTGAAATTAAATATGTCTCGAAATGTTTTACATTGTGTCAGGGTGAGAAAAACATGTAGTTCTCTTGGCCTTAAAATCGTTTTTGTTCTGTCTTCCTGTCCCAGGCTACCCACCCTTCTGTTCTGAGACACCACAGGAAACATACAGGAAGGTCATGAACTGGCGAGAAACTCTGATCTTCCCCCCTGAGGTCCCCATTTCAGAGAAAGCTAAGGATCTGATCCTGAGGTTAAATACATTATTCAGATATCCCCCTACACACATGGGCCATCAGGCCGTTTTGCACACTTGAAAACCACACCCGTGATTCAGTGGTTTAAAAAAGTATTTAAACAAATTATAAAGCAAAAGCGAAAAAAGTAAAGGCTCTTTTCTCAGTTGGGGAAAAATACATTTCTGAACACGTTATAGGATAAATCTAAATGTTAAGTTTTGTTTCCCACCATGAGTCTGCATGTAAAAACTATGATTTCAATTCATTCATCTTCCTTAATCCCGTTCAGAGTCACAGGGAGGTAGAGCCTAGCCATCTAAACGGGATACAAGGCAGGAACCAATTCTCTCAGGGCACATGAAAACACACAATTACTCACTCTGGGAAACTTTTTAGAGACACCAGTTGACTGAATGCATATCTTTGAAATTTGGGACAAAACTGGACTACAGTAGCCTGAAGAAACCCACACAGACACAGGAGAACATGCAAACTCCTCAAAGTCTAAGTCAAAGGGCTAGGAATCATACCAAGGATCTTTGGGGCTGTTGCAGGCACCTTTCATACATATTTCACAACAGTGCACAAAACAGTAGCTTTTCTGCACATGACCAAAACGTGTAATTGGTCTTGCTCACGTTGGTGCAGGAATATGCAAAATATAAACAAATAAATACATGTCATAAATATTTCAGAAGAAGACTAAACTACTAAATGAGATGAGGGTTCCCTCGTCTTCTGAATTTCCCTTTGCATTTAGACTACCTCTGGTTTAAATATTTGTCCAATACAGTTCTTCATTTGAACTAAAATACGTCTAGTAACATTGTTTATTTGCAGCTCTGTGCTCTAGCCATGGCTTTTACTTTTTGTTTTACCTAGGGAGTGTTTTAGTACACTAGTGCCTGGTGATGATGCCGCATTTTAAAGATTTATAAGAAGGTGCGTACTACCCTTCTTCCACATAGATTATAGATGCTTTTGTTTAGGAGTGTGATGGGTGAGTACTGGGAGGAAAACCTTTTGTATGTCAGCTCAAACCCACCCAGTAACTTTGGAATGTTGTCCAAAAAGGTAGGCAACATTGCTGGAAACTTCTATGAATGTATTATATTGTTCATTCCAAATAGACATGTATTCTCACTGACACTGAATCATAGAATAATAGTAAGAAAGGGCATACGTCGTATAGAATTCTTATTAAATGTTATTGACATTAGAAGTTATTGATAAAAAAGGATTTTAAAAATGTTGGGTTTTTCAGTGGTGTTTTATCTTTGTTTCTACACAAATATAAACTAAACATCTGGATCATATTCATAAAGATCCTTAGTGATAAGTGTCAAGTCAAATTAATTTATATAGCGCTTTGTACAATGGAGCGTTGTGGCAAAGCAGCTTTACAATATTATATTATCTTAAAAGGCCAATCCTAAATTGAGCAAGCCTAGGGCGACAGTGGAAAGGAAAAACTCCCTGAATGTAGAAGGAAGAAACCTTGCGAGGACAAAGACTCATCGTCCTTGGGTGGCCTAGATGTTAATTGAAATAGTTAAGTTGTTTTAATAGTACAATTAAGTAAATAATAACAATTAATTAATGTAAAAGGTTTGAGATATTGAGTTCTCAGCAGAAAGTCCTTGGAGCCGCATCGTCTCCTGATAACTGAAACTAAGAGCTGAACTGAAGTAGCTCCTAGTAATGAAATTATCTGAAAAAAATGTGGACGGACGAGACCAACACAGAACATTTTGGCTTAAAAGTGTTACATCTGAAAAAATGAAAACACTGCATTCCAACATATGTACCTTGTACCATCTTTCAAACAATGTGTGGGTAGCATAACTGTTTGGACCTGTTTTGCTGCATCTGGGCCAAGAAAGGCTGCCATCATTTATGAATCAATGAATTCCAAAATCATACCAGCAAATTAAGGAATTAAGGTTAAGGAAGAATATAGTAGATGTTTAGAAACAGGAAATCAAATGCATGATACTAAAGGAGTATTGTGGAAGGAATTGAAGCGAGCAGTTTGTGAAATGCCAATGTACACAACTAATCAACAGTTTAAGTTGCAGGGGGGGTCACACCAGGTACTGAAAACAAAGGTTCACATACTTTCTCTACTCAACAAATATGTTACACTGGATCATTTTCCTAGTTAAATGAATGACCACTGTATAATATTTTTTCTTGTTTGTTTTATTGGGTTCTTTTTTAATCTACGTTTAGGGTCTGGTGATGTTTTAGGGAATATTTGCACAGGAATATAGTTCATTTTGTGGGAACAGATCAAATAAGCATAAGGCCCCTACCACTTGTTATAAATTAGTTGTTACAGATCAAACTCATCTCAAGTAATAGTGTATGTATGAATGTATTTCAGATATTGCACAGATGCAGAGAACAGGATTGGGGCAATAAGTGTGGATGAGATAAAGAGTCATCCTTTCTTTGAGTCAGTTGACTGGGAACACATCAGGTATGATGACTTTCTTCAGCATAATTTTAGTCAAACATTTCTTGTACTTCCTCTTTATTAGGGGCAGTAAATATGACTATGCCTCTACTTCTAATGACTATGGCCGGTGTGTTAAGGTCGCATGCTTTATTGTAGAACTATTGCAGCATATTAGGCAAGAAGCCAAGCAATGACAATCACAGGAAGTTAATGAAACTTTTAAATAGTGTACATGACTGGCCACTATGAACGTTTACCATGGTACCTATATATGTGTCTTATAGTTATAATAAAATGATGTTTCTGATGTGATACCGTCTGTTTCCACAGGGAAAGACCAGCTGCTATTTCCATTGAAATCAAGAGCATTGATGACACCTCCAATTTTGATGATTTCCCAGAGTCGGACATTTTACAACCTGGTGAGTTTTGTAATAAATGCCAAACTTGATAAACAATACAAATTGATGTAATTTATAAAAGAGAATCATTGTATCATTGTATCCTATCATGGAGATTTTCTAGGCCACTGTTGCTTCTGGCAATGTTTATAGTATATAGGTATACAAGTAAATAAATGAATTTAAAAATATATCTAATTTAATTGAAATCTGCTCTTTTTTTCAGTGACTAATCTAACAGAACCAGACTTCAAGTCTAAGGACTGGGTTTTTCTTAACTACACCTACAAGCGCTTTGAAGGACTAACGCAGCGTGGCATCATCCCCACCTACACAAAGGCAGGGAAAGCTTAAGTATAAAAGTCATTTAAGCCAGGATGCTTCAAGCCCAAGTTCAGGTGCCAGTTCTTGCCTCAAATAAAAAAAAAATCATTTTGTTGTCATAGTTTGCCTCACCTTCACTTGGGTGTATTTTACTGCAATTGTAAGTCAAATATATTATATATAAGTTCAAATAAATTTGCACTGGCATGATACCAGTGCAAAGTCCAAGTAGAAGTCCAAGCGATATAATTCATAACCAGTATGGCTTGCAGTAGATGATACTTCTTTTATTTGCTCAGGTAAAAAAGCCCCATTTAGGACATCCTCTTTCACTGATAAACACTGTACTGTAGACTTAACTTATCTAACAGGGTCTCTTATGTTACCTTACCTCAGCCTTATGTGCAGTTCTTACAGAGTTTTGCTACAAATATGAAATGATATTACAGAATTCAAATAAACTGATTCAAGTAGAGTGATTACATTCACATTAAGGCACTTATAAGTTACAGTCATATTTTTGAGATGTGATTTTTTTTTTTTCCCATTTGCCAAAATATTTTTATTTGTGGTATTCATGGACATCAGTAATAATATAACCCAAAATCAGGAAAAAATGGGGACAAATGAAAAAACTCTTACTTCAATGTGAATGAACATTAGATATTTTTTTGACTGGTCAACTTTATCTGTTAACTTGCATCCATTTCTGATTTTTAGGCCTGCAACAATTTTTTTAAATGTTGGGACAGTAAAGCACACGATACAGTGTGACACTTAAAAGACATTTTGGTACTGAGGACAAGTGATCGTTATTGTCTCATTATTCCTGCAAACACATCTTAATATGTACAGCAGTACAGGGTTGCCACTGCCAGTCCAGTACCCATATCCTCATCTTCCACAGCCATGCCTTTGTAATGTGTGCAGCATGCGGTTTTGCATTGCCATGTAGAAAAATGCATGTACATCCCTGACCAAGATGTCATCGTGTAGACAGCATATCTTGTTCTAATATCTCAGTGTACTCAATTTGGATTAATTCTGCCAGTACAGAAGTATAATGAACTTGGTCAAGGGGACTAACAATGCCCCTATACATTTGGACTTGTTGCTGATGCAGCCTGGATGGGCCCTTGTGTCTTTGTTCCTGAGCACATGATCCCCATTTTTTTCGAAACTACTGTTGGATTAGATTAATTTGACCACATTACACGTTTACACTGTGTGAAATATGTCTGCCTTCTAAACATGGGGACATTTTAAAATGTTTTAAGTGGAATTTGTAAATGTTATTCCACACTTGATAAAGGTTTGCCAAAGTAATCCCTTGCCCATGTGGTTATATTAGTTATTACATGAATGATGAATTTATATATA
>JAUZST010079688.1:0-20728 GCA_034779995.1 Parotocinclus haroldoi | reverse complement strand
TGTGTGTGTGTGTGTGTGTGTGTGTGTGTGTGTGTGTGTGTGTGTGTGTGTGTGTGTGTGTGCGTGCGCGTGCGTGCATACACAGTGGAAAGCAGAAACATGAACACGCATCTTATTTCCCTGTGCAGTGAACATCAAATTAAGATTTTGTGAGGCTTGGAATCTTTGGCATGACAACACAAAACTTGTATACAAGAACTCAACAAGTTAGAATGCTTT
The DNA here is from genome assembly GCA_034779995.1 of Parotocinclus haroldoi. Classification (NCBI taxonomy): domain Eukaryota; kingdom Metazoa; phylum Chordata; class Actinopteri; order Siluriformes; family Loricariidae; genus Parotocinclus; species Parotocinclus haroldoi. The sequence continues at coordinate 20,509 of JAUZST010079688.1, read as the reverse complement.
ATGTCCTGTAAAACAATGCAAATTTTACATTTCAGTGTAGGGAATACATACTGTGGAAAATACTTGACTCTTTTATAGTATCACGATGTGTACAACAGCAAAAGGCAGTTACACACATACTTCCTTGTTAAACAATCATATGCCGTACATTGCTGAAGAGCTAAAAACATATGCTTGTCATAAGGGCAGGTATTGGGCAGTTAAATAAAAAAAAATCAACCTTATCTGGCCACAGCTCAATACCTTTTCAACCTTATCACAGCTGAGCTATATGGTCCCACAGCTGCATTAATCACCACATTATTTAATATTATTTTAAAGTTTGAAGTTTACATAACATTTTTTGTGAGATTACGTCATGTAAACCAAGAGATTTCCCGTTATCTGATTACCCAAGTGCATGTATACCCGTGATCGGATAATTTGTGAACTGGATAATGGTGAATTTGGGACTAATAAAGGATTACCTTATCTTATCTTAACAGACAAAATTTGATTATTAAGTGCATTTGAACACAATCACTGACAAACAAGACAAATGCTCTGTTGCAGTTACTTCTAAATGGTAGAGATTTCATATTAAGCTGAAGTAAGAAATTAACAACAGCATTCGATTTTACCACAGATTTACCGATATGTTATATGTACATCTGATACAGTCTCACAATCAAAGCAATTGTGGGGTAACTTGACAGAGGTGGGATTTCAACCCAGGACCTTCTAATCCATAGTCCAGTGATTTAACTGCTAGCTTACCACTGTCCCATATATTGTGACAATAAACTATACGCCAATGCATAAAGCATAAATCATAAAAAAAAATTGTAAAATATCTCTGCTTTATTTTATGCACAAAGTAAGTTAGGATGATCTGTAGTTTTCTGCAGTTTTGTTGTTGTTGAGCTGGTATGCTAGCAACCGACACTGAGTGTGCAAGAATGAGTGCAAGAGTGCAGGAATGGTAGATTCCCCCAGTGTACAAACAGAATTTAAGGAACCAGTGTCTTAAATTAATTTAGAGAAGAGCTTCTTTTACAGAGTTAGCAAAGCCACAGGTCAAAGGCTCAATCCAGGATTATTGACTACACCCAAATTCACAGGAGACAAACACAGCAAAATTCCAGTGTATATTTGATTTGTCTTCCTATTGACTTAAACTTCAACTTAAACTCCTATTAACTTAAAGTTTCTGACATTAAAATGTTGCAAATACATTTGCAATGTGCTGCAAATTATCGTAATACAGTCTCATGGGAGCAAAAGTGCAACTATGCATCTTTTAGAGAACAGCACGCACAGAATACTCTTACAACTGCACAAAGGAAGTCAACATCATCAAACTAATGCAGGTCTTTCATTTCAAGCATACAATCACGCTCATCATAGCTTCTTTCCACCAGCTTTGAGACATTATGTTTACAGCAGAGACATATAGTCAGGCGAGGCATATATATATACATACATAAAGCTCTTTGATCTCTGATCTGTGCAATAAAGGGCATCTTTCTAGGATTCTGATCGTTTTTATTGACAGAGGTCTGTCTCACCTGGGATTGCGCAACCCCATTAAAACTGAACTGAACACAGAGAATAAGTATCTGCCTGTGATTATTTGTGTGAATATCACCAATATGATTTGCAGAACTATTATTTACGTATAATCATCTTCCACAATATAACTTGTTTTACATACGTGTAAAATATATTTAGGATTGCTGCTACTCATAAAACTGCATAGAAAAAAAGTACGACAGGAAGCAGCCATTACTTCTGCTGCAATAACGAGGGCGTGCAAAATCTAAAGTGATGATGCTCCCATTGTTGAATGAGTGAATATCCGAACTTGACAGCAAGTGCTGTCGTCGGCACAGATGGGAGTCTGTAACGGGTTATCAACTGATCAATCCTACATCTTGCCATCTGTCTTAGATCCTGTACCAAAAACACACAGAAAACCAGGAAATAAAATGTATTACTTAAAAAGGCTATTGAGAGTTATTAGTCTCTCTCTGTGTAAATCTGACTCCAATGCCTCACCCAGCCTGGATTTCACTGCACTAGCATCCCTATGTGAACAAGTCAAGAGGCTTCAGCTTGAAGAACGTTTGCACAGTTCAAAGGGCGACTGTCGTCATTAACACACAGGTGTGTTTAAAATGACTTAGATGCCCTGTCGTGATGTCCCATTGAGGTTAATGCTTGTGGAAGCTAAATAATGCACTTTTTATTTAACATGGTATGAAGAGTACAGAAACTCTTCTGACATAACTATACATAGTCATATAATAACGTAGTCCATCAGTCAAGATGGCTGTTTGGTAAAACGCCCAAAAAACAGAAAACTTCAGTAAAACAACAAGAAACAGTGAACAAGTTACATCTAGAAATTTGTTTAAATGGTAAATCAAAGCAATTCACACAGCTTTTAGTTAATTTGGGTAATTGTAGTTTAAAAAACACACACAACCTAATTTTCTTTAATACCAGTATTGGTACATTTTCATATTCATATATAATCATCAGTATAGAATTACACAGAAAGCAATGTAAAATGTGATAGAGCTGCTTACAATCTTGCTAAACTGAAGAAACAGAAATATATATTATGATAACTTAGACAAGTTTTGCAAACACTTAAAAAGTAGCATCCTGTTGCAACACCCTTGGCCTACATCGCATTTCACACAGATCCAGTCCCCACCCAAGTAGCACTGAGAGTCTGGTGAGGCAGAAGCATCTGGGTACAACCAAATTCCCTGAACTTGCAGCACTTACCTAGATGATTGCATTATAATATGGACCTCACCTTACCAGGATAGGAACCAGACTGGTTCAGTGCCTCAAAACCCTCTGGTGAACCCCTTATAGTGCTCACAAAAATTAGGGGGTACTTCAAAATGAAATATCCCATAATAAAACATCCCCTAATTTGTGTGAGCAGTGTAGTTGGTATTTACCCTCTGATGTACAGTAGGTAGGCAGGCATGTGCAACAGCAGGAGGTTCTGTCTGATGTGCAAGGTAGTCTGATTGTTGCCCACATTCTCCAAATCACCTCCTTTTATAAAGACTTTTCTAACTTAGCGGTTAAGGTACTGGATCAGAAGGTCTCGGGTTCCAGTCGGACCTCTGCCAAGACACCTCTGTTGGGTCCTCGAGCAAGCCCCTTAACCCACGAGTATGTGGATTGTAAGACTGTATCATTTAAAAGCTCTTCTGGATAAGGGCATCTGTTAAATGTCTAAATGACGGCAGAGGTAGGTTTCCTAGCAACCCAAGTCTAGGTGAAGTCAAACTAAATTTATTCCAAAAAGGCTAAAAATCTGACTTGTTCAAAGTCGGAATACAATTTCCAGATAAGAAGTAAAGTAAATAGGATCAATATGTTACCCCCTAGTGATTGTTTTTTTCTTCTGTTGCATTTTATGGTGAATGGCACACTGTATTGGTGCATTATCGACTAATGTCATTGTACCTGTGCAGTAAAAAGCTAATCAGCTTTTTAAATTCATTCCTATTGAACAAGTTGTACAAATGTTTACACCGTTTAAAAATAATAGATAATCATAAAATAACAAAGGATTCCTTTCCCCCTCTTTTAATTAGAGCGCAGGTTGTAAAGTCAACCACTGCACACACCAATAATACAGTGACGACGTCACAAAGGCTGTGATGTTTACATATAACAGCAGAACGAGGACCGTGGCATGCCCGTCTCTGCCACATACGGTAGTTTGAGTATTTCAGAAATTGTTAATTTCCTCATATATTTAAACAGTTTCACAGAAAAGTGCAAAATACAAAAAACATCCAGCAAGTAGCAGTTCTGTGGGTAGAAATGTCTTGCTGATGAGACAGCTTTCACACAATCACTCATACCTAGAAAACCTGATCCTACACTCTGATCCTTGAGCCAGGTGGGCTATAACAGCAGGACCACAGATTCTTCTGACAGCCAGACACAGGGATCATCAAAGGCTACAGTAGGCATGGGTTCAGAGTTGTCTGGCCTAAAGAATCACTATTTCCACATTAACATCCAGATGATTGAGTGTCGGGATGAAGGGATGATAAAATGTCTCAGGCCACCAACAGATTTTTTTGTTTTAGCAATGGTATATTCCCAATACATAACATATTATTAAAGACTGGAAGCAAAAATATCATCTAACTTGAATTAATTAGTCCATAATACTCTTCTACACTGATCTACATTCCAATTCTTGTGAGCTATAGCCCTTTTACCCTGTTCCCCTTGCACTTGACATGCACTCCATGAACATTCTGTCATTAACTTGAGTTAACATTAACTTGTGAAAATCACCACCGTTTAAAGCAACTGAACCAGAACCTCCAAGGTCAGGAAGTAATCTGTGCCTACATAAAACATCAACAAGACACAAGTTTGTGACACATTTTGTTTACAAGGTCTTAAAACAATGAGAACATGCTGTACATTATAGTTACTACATTATAAATGTGTACTATAATCAAAACAGTAGTGGCTCAGAGGTTAAGACTTCTGACTTCCAATACTGGCTTACTGAACAAAACCCTCAACGAACAGCTGCTTAGCTCAGTTATGTCACTTTGGATAGTACCTCATGCTAACTGCTGTAAACGGAAGACTTCAGTTTAGAAAACTGTTTAGGAAACTTAAGTTCAGAGCCTATGGCAGAAACGCTGGGCAGCAGGTATGAATACATCGTTTAGATTAACAATGTGTAACAATGCAATGCTATGCAAAAATATTGATCAACAATGTTGCATGCATTTTATTACACCACCTAATGCAGTTGCATTTTTGAACACCAGAGGGCATAATCATACTCACACGCTCATGTAAAACGGAAAGTTTTAAAAGACTAAAAATACTTTTGCTTAGCTTTCAAACAAGAAAATACTTTATTGTGAATTGTTATTCTACAGGGTAAGTCAAAAAGCACATGACAATCTTTTAGTTCAGAAACAAAGGGAAAAACGACATATCTGAATATCCCAGTAAGTAATAGGTTAGGGTGATATGTCTGGAACGTGTTCACCATCTTGAAAGATGGGAAGGTGGTAATGTAGCATATCAAAGAAAACCAAACTTTTCTCAGAAATTGATTTCTGCAATCAGATTTGTAATATCTCTTTTTGTTCAAAAGTTACCAACATTGAAATTTTAAAAAACCTTTGTTGTACGCCACAGGTAAATGAAGATGGAATTGATTATTCTGATGTCTGGGGAACATAGCTGCCGTATCATAGCAACAAACTTCAACAATCGAAACCCAGAAAAATCACCAATTTTACACAGCACTGTTACATCATCCATAGCCAGATTCAGAGAAACCGGGACTTTTGACGACAAGCCACGTAGTGATCGTCTGAACACCCCTAACGACAAAGAAATCTCAATAATGATTCTGGCAGCCTTTGTTAAAAGTCCATGATGCAGCACGAGACTTTTGCATGAGTGCCTTGTGACTTTTGACTCACTCTGTACATAAATAAAAAAGGAATGTTTTATATATGGTGAATCACCATAGCATTTGGTTTACAATTTTAAACTTCTTATAATTCATGTTAACTTCATGGGACTTAATCATTTTGTTTTAAAATGTAATAATAATAATAATAATAATACAGTAATAAAGTCTTAAGAGCAGTGTTAAGTGCACACTGACTCAAATGCACCTAACAGCAATTCATACTTATTTGCATGTTTCTAAGATGCCAGATGAAGCTGCATTACAAAGAGGAAACGTATGCAGGCACAAGCACAGCAAGCAAACTCCACACACACAATGTCAAGAAAAAGATCTAGCCTTAATTAGTGAATTAAAGCAGGGCTGGTACCAAAAATCATGAATCATGCCATTACCAGACTTCTACTGAAAATGTACTATTAAAAGCATATAAACATACTAAATTTTGTGTTCATTAAGAAGTTGCATTTTGTATGAAAATAAGTCCATGGAGTGTTTAAATAAAACAACTGCGTATATGTGCGTGTCACTTCAACAATTCTTCTCTACAAAAAAGCTAGAAAAAGTTTGCCCTATATAAATAGTGTATTAAATAATTATCTACATATACAGAAACCTTAATTACAGTTAAACTGTCACAAGATGACCGAAGAGTAATTTCCTAGTAACTTTGTTTACTGATTGTCTGGAGAATTTAGTAGAATGTAAGCTGAAGCTTTACATGTCAGTGTTTTTGTGAGTTATTGTGCCTGCAGTTCATGTTCTCTGGTAGTTCTTAGAAGTGGATATTTTGAATCTGATTACTGATATACAATCGTTAACCTTGGCTGTCTGCCTTTTGACCTCTGTATTTTGACCTTGATTACTCTTTAGTTCACCAATGCATTTCTATTAAAATATTAACATTCCATGAAGGCAAACCTAACAAAAACAAATGGAAATACCCAAGTCAAAATTCCTATTCCCTTAAGTATAGACTGAATATTAAATCTGTATACTATTTATATAAATTAGGGGATGTTTCAAAAATGAATATGAAGTGTTCAAAAAGAAGCGTTTAAATTGATTTCATTGAACAAGATCATCAGAAAAGCAAATGAAATGTTAAAGAAAGTCGGTCAATTACGCACATGAGATTCAAACTCAATCAACTCAATATTGTATTCTTCTAAGTAGACATTACCTTAAGCTAGCGAAAATAAACCCTGTTCAAAGCTGATAGAAGTAAACACAACAAACACAGTAACAAGGAAAACAAAGTACTGTATACAATTATTTTTACAGTTCAATTATGCAATCTCAGACTTGGCATATCTGCTAATTATAAAGGTGTGTCTTCAGTTTCCATTTGAAGACAGCCTGAGATTTGGAAATCCAGTAGAATTTAATTTCACCACCAGTCTTAAGAAGTAGCCACCAGCAATTCTTGTGTCTTAAATTAAACGAGGCATAGAGAAAGTTTAATTAAAACATTCATTTAGACTGGCCGGCCTTGCATGCATGCAAATAGTGTTTTAATTCTGCGCAGTAGTTACAGGGAGCCAGTAAGGGGTACACAGCAGTGGGTGACATATCAGAACTTTAATAAAATGAAAACCAGACATGATTCTTCATTTTGACTCAATCTAATTGTATGCATAGGAAGACCTGGCAAGAGAACATTGCAGGTGACTGTTACAAGGCTTACCTCAAGCTCCCGGTCTGCTCGCGGCTCGCCGTTACAAAAAGTCTGATGACGCCGTTTATATCAAGAGTTTAATTGACGACCTGATGACGAACGCTTGGGGCTCCTGCTATTTAAGAACGAGCCTCAGTCTTGTTCGTTACCGTATCATCACACACAGTACTTTCGGTCTTCCGCTCGCTATGCGACTTTGTTAAGAAGGCAAGCCATCATTTACGGCCAGTCCGTAACGTCCCGGGGCTTATAGTGCCTTTCCCGTTCGGGACGCATCACAGCTGTGCTTTTCCCCTCTTTAGTTTGTAGATTGGAGAGCCTTTTGCTCTGCCTTTTGTGAAATACGATTTGGCATGATCATGATTTTATATTTTAATGATTTTATATAATAATGGCTCTATATATATATAAATAGTGTGCATGCGTGTGTGTGTGTGTGTGGTGTGTGTGTGTGTGTGTGTGTGTGTGTGTGTGTGTGTGTGTGTTTACATTCTCTCTCATCCTACGTTATGACACTGTCATTTCAAGCTCAACACGACAAAGAGTTTGACTGAACTGACGGTTGTCGGCGCATGTTACTAAAGGCATGTCTCATATCTGTTCAAGCCTTTTTGTATTTAATCTTTTCTCACATTGTGCTCAAAGCAGGAAAGCAGTGGATGAGGAGATTAGTAGAGCTAGCCACAGGGTGTTTCCTGGTGTCATTATGCCTTCTTGCCAAACAGAGGAACAAAAACATTTTGTCTGAGGCACTGAGAGACACAAGCAGCACTGACCTGAATAAATGCTTCACTTTGGCAAACTTCGCTGGTTATCTGTATTGTAATTTATCCCATGTAGATACCATGTAAATGCCTCACACGGAGCTCTGTAAGCCTTCACGCTTTGATCTGTGCTTTGCATTTTATCTCCTGTTCAGTTAAGTAAGCATGCAGGATTCACAGGTCATGATTTGCTTCACATCAGAACTATCGTCAGGAGCCACATGGGTTGGGTTTCCATGATCAAACAGCCGTATAGAAATCTAAGCTCACCATGGATAATGATATACTATCTGCCTGAATGCAGTGCCAGCTCTAAAGGTCGAGGAGAAATAATGAACTGTTTGGTGAGTTTGATGTGGAAGAACTTGGCTGAGCTGCATAGAATCCCAGCTCCAAGCTCATTAAGCACACGTGGGACGAATCAGAAATACGATTTGGCATGATTATGATTTTATATAATAATGGCTCTGCGACATCATGAGAACTGTCAAAACTAACAGATTTTATTACATGAACTCAAATCACTTATATGGTAACCCAATCCAGCTCACGTTAACCCAAACAAGCATACAATAAAAAAGGCATTTATCATCTTTGTTTGTTTGGTACCACACAGAGAAGCTAAATGTTTTGAATTTGTAATTTTTTTTATTTTGTTTTCTTGTTTTATGGAACTGATTTCGGTTTTACACAACTCACAAGATGCAAGCAGCAGTTGTTTATTCAAAATAATGTATTAAAATATGAAAACTGGCACCCCAAAGGCATCCAACAGAGAAAAAGATACCATATAAGAATGTAAGTAAGCGTTACAGACTGATGCTGAGATATTTTACCTTGCCAAATATTTAATGGGACTTAAAAATGAAATACCCCCTAATTTTTAAGCAATATATTAAAAATAGCTATTTCTTATTAGCAAGTCACAAATTCTTTTCTAGTGCCCTGAATTCTCTAATTTAAGGGCACAATAACAGTTGAAACCAAAAACGTTTTTGGCCACTACATGTGACTTACATTTTAAGCGTTTCTAAAATGATATATGCACTACACCTAGAACATGGTGGTGATATTTATATTTGAAACTCTTTCTATTTTGCTAAAAGAAAATAATGTGCAAAAAATTACATCAATATCATGGATTTTTTTTATTCAGCATAAAAAATTATGATATGATATTTTTGCCAGTTTCAAAATGGTGGAGATGGGATTTGAACCCTAGATCTTCTGGGCCTTAGTCCAGAATCTTAACTGCTAGACCATAACAGTCCATGAACCTATTTAGTGCATTTAAGACTTGTTGGGATCACAGCAGTTTAGGAAGATCCAATTCCAACCTCAAGGGACATCTGACCATATTCTCACACAGATTGTGTCACCTGACCCAACCAGAAGGCACTGCTTGGACTTGGTGGTGGGCTAGATAAAAATAACTGCATCCTATGTATTGCAGTAACCCAACATTTTTATCTGGCTGCATTATTTAATATATACTGCTCACAAAAAAGAAAAGATACTTCAAAATATCCCATAAAGAAATTCATTCAGTCATTATTTAACCACCGCTTAATCCACATGGGGTCGCGTGCCAACTCTGGGTGCAAGGGTAGGGTCGATCTTAGGGTGCACACATACACACGCACACAGTTATGAACACAGTCACACACTAATGGCCACTTTAGAGACACAAATTAACCTAATACCACATGTCTTTGGACTGCGGGACAAACCGGAGTACCCGGAGACACAGGGAGGACATGCAGACTCCACACAGAAAGGACCCAGGCTGCTCCACCCTGGGATTGAACCCAGGACCTTCTTGCTGTGAGGCAGCAGTGCTACCCACCAAGCCACCATGCTGCCCCAAAAATGAAATATCCCATAATTTTTGTGAATAGTCTATTAATGACAAAAAACTTATCTGCACACTGCTCTGAAAACACACACCAATAGTCTGATACTGTTTAGTTGTGCTTTAACACTCTAGTTTGCTAAACACCTGTGTAAACAGATTTCCTGATAAGATGACATATTAAAACCACCCAAGCAAAACAAACTTCTCGGACTCTTCCTTTCTATGATTTTTGTCCACGGTCCAATGGTAAAAGTGGACAGTAGACCCGTATCCTGTCTCTACCGCGCCACAGCGAACACACAGACTGGAGACAATTTTGGATTTATTGATTTTGGCATGGTTAAGTTTTATGGCTGCTCCTTTGCACATCATTGTTTTTTAAACATGAAAAAGATGTTTTTCTTATTTGTATTAGGAAGTCCTTTCAATCAGTCAATATTTAAATAAGGGACTCTTTATTGTCTTCTTTGTTAGTTAATAAATACATGAAACAACCTCAAGCTAAACATAAAGGCTGAAAGCTGCATAATTATTTGGTCGAATAATAAGCAAATAATCGATCTTGCTTCAGTGATCGATAGATTGTGTAGATTCTCCAGGTATCAAAACAGCTGTTCAGTGCAGCTCTAGTTTAGGGCATAGGACTGGCTTGACCATGTTAATACTCCGATATTACAGTCATTTAACCATTATGTGTGGTAGCTGGAACACGTTTCCTCGACAATCTGTGAATGGCATTCAGGCCAGCTTCAGACTCTCCAGCAGTGTGATTTTAAGGGTTTATGTTGCTGCACTATGCACACTGTGCACTCTTTCACTCGAAGACGATGCTTTGTGTCGACTGCAAGCGCAAGTGCATGACGTCTGATTGGTGTACTTACAGGGGAAACCCATCTTCTTCTACTTTTAGATCTTGACGAAGTAGACCAGAAACTTACAGCCATATACATACACTATATAGACGAAAGTTTGTGAACAAACTTTCTAATGTGTAAGCTTCACTAATAGTCATAATAGTCATAATGATCTTAATGTCAAATTCCTTAGATCTAAGTTATAGTGGAAAGCCCTGCTGCAGGCTGCTAAAGGTTGCTGTATCAGTAAAAGTGGTTTTCAAACTTACTAATACTCATGTTTTGGATGTAATCTTCTGTCCATATGGTGTATAAACATACCCAAAGATTTATGGCAACACTGTATTAAAAATAACTCATTATTTTTTATTATTCTCATATGTACTAGTCAGGAGACCTGACTTTCCGAGTTGGGGCCGTGTCAGTAACAAAATGTCATGGTGGCTGCCAGTATGATGCTTATCCGTTGTGATTTCACTAAATAACTGATTTACATTTCGTTTGTACTTGTTTTATTAAGAAACAACATTTGAACACTTATCAGGTTACCTATGTGCTTCAATTATTTTAAGGTGATACAAACATTACTCACATAATGCATTTCCAGTTTTCTTTTAGTAAGGCATAAGAAATTTCTGACTATATGAAAACAGAAGAAAAAACTTTTCTTATGGTTCTCCATTTTCACCACCTGACCAAAAACCACTTGAATGCATGTCATGTTGTAATTACAACCTCCAAACTTGTAAGTATGAATTCTGAGGCAGCAATAATATGGACGTTATATGATAGTGTGTTTTGGCACTCCTGTGTTACCGTACACCCTACTGAACAGTCAACGTGGGGGCACTCTCGTCCAGTTTGACATACTTCTGTTCACCTCCATAAATATATCACTTGCTACTCAATCACCATTATTGAGTTTGCATCCCATTTGCGTAACTGAATCAGTTCTTTGACTTTTCATTGCTTCTAATTGCTTTTCTGGTGATCTTGTTTAATTGAATAAAATCAAATGCTTCTGTTTTTAATCGCTTCACATTCACATTGAAATATCCCCTCATTTTTGTGAGCAGTGTATTTAATTGTTAAAATACACAATGGTACCTCAGAAGTCGACCTGCTCCATGTTGGAACATTTCAGTTCTGAAACAATACTGTCAAGAGAACTTTGGTTAGCAGAATTGCTCAGCACTCGACCATCAGGCTAAAACTATAAACATAAAGTACCTTCTATATATACAGTACATACAAAAGAGAATAATCCAAAACTCGGTTGCCTACAATTGTTATGGATGTGGAGTCCCCTGTATTGTACTGTATATAAGTATGCAGGAGTGACACTCCTCGGTCTCGGTCCCACTGATAAGACATGCTTGAATCTAATTGAAATTCTAATAATACAATCAAAATATTTGTTAATCAATTTTAACATAAGTGTGGCTGATTTGGGTGGAAAGTTCAGGATCGTAGCTACTGTAAATGATTGAACAAATTTGACTTATGTGCCCGATCACAACCAAAAATATCAACAGAACTGCGATCATACAGTTTGGGAAGCCATTATTGGGACGTGTTCATATCAATCAGATGTTTCACTTTCTCCTGCTGACTAAGGAACCTGTGATGGTCCATGCCAAATGAGTGCTAACCACCATCCTCTTCACACACAAACTCCTACACATAGATACCCTGCGGGACAGAATGGCGACGGACATGGGAGGGGAACTTCCCACTGATTTCCTGCAGACCTGAGGGGCTGCCCCCTCCCCTTCTAAAATACACACACACATTTGTCTTTCTATCATTATTGGGACTTTCCATTGATATATTAATACTGTAGTTAATTAATCATACGCCTATACCTAATAAAAAGCATGTTTCCTTGTGGGGACCAACAATGTGAAAAAGTCAGAACTTTCTATCCTTGCAGAGATTTGGTTCACGCAATGCACGTAATATAAAAATTAATCAAACCAGACACTGTCAATAATCCATTCAAGGAGTCAGATTCCTAGTTTGCGACCAGGAAATAATCTCACAGAAAGAATAGACGTAAACTTCAATTTTTAATATTAATCAATTTCTTCATTTTCTTGAGTATATACTGCATGTCAGAGTCTGCAAAGTGGTCAGTAGCTGTTTAACATTCAGTGGATCCCATAGTAGAATCCCTCTCGTAGTCTAAAAGCCCCCAAAAAGGGGAAACCTAGAAGAATATATTTTTTCAGCTTGCACATGCCCAGAATGCCAAATCCAACTGGTATACATGCTATTACATGCTAGTACTTCGTGACTGGAGTGAAATCCAGCTTTCTTTGTCTGATTATTTAATCTAATTTCTAGATCGGATATACATGCATACAGTTATACACTGCTCACAAAAATGAGGGGATATGTCATTTATATGTCATGTATATAACTGGGTAATCCCATTGGTTATTATTAACATATAATATGTTAATATATAACTATATATATCAATATATGGCTATATGAATAGTGGAAATAATCTATAGATTGTTATACCACAGTGAGTTCTGGCTCTGTAGTCTGGCTGCCAGATGATGTGTGCGAAAATCCCATATCTGTAGCTTCTGAAATGCCATGTTCGAAGTCACTTAAATCACCCATCTATCCCATTCTGATTCTTGGTTTGAATTTCAGCAAATCATCTTGAGCTTGTCTACATATCTAAATGCATTGAGTTGCTGCCTACAAACGCAGTTCCGTGGAGCTTCAAGGCAATAATGACTGTCTTAACCCATACATTTAAAAAAAACATCTGAATGAGCAAGCTATGTAGAACTACAGTGAAGGACAAAAGCTGCATTATATTTTATGTGAAGAAGCGAACGCAAAGCTCTGCCAGGTATACCACTTCATCTAAGATACTATACTGACACATGCTATAGGATCTACAAATAAAAACAAATCACATGTTTAGTAATCCGATTAGAACTAGATTTAGAACTAGAGAAATCACCAGAACTGTGTCAACGGCTCCCTCTTTCATTCACTATTTGGAGATGTACTATCAAAACTGAGGGAAGCAAAGTAAACCTGATGCTTATTTCAGAGAGCTATGCATTATGATGTTGCAACCAGTAACTGTGTGTAACAACCACAGACTACACTACAATTACTACAAGTAATAAAGTAGAAGCTTGGTATCCAACCAACATTTTCACAACCTAAATGATAATATGTATTGTTAAGTTTTTTGGTACTAAATATTGTACTATTGGCGCCTGAAATCACTTTTGCTATTGCTCACAATGTGACATTATTTTGGTTTCTAGCCAACTGGAGGATAAGTACTGGATTTTTACATGTCATCTGTGCTAAGGGACTTCAGTCTGTACTTCAGGACAGGAAGATGATAATTTAAGCAAAATGGAAGAGGAAAATGATAAATTAAGATGTCATAGAATGTACAAAAATGGGGGAAATGTCTCAGACCAGACATCATTCATATGAATTTACCTGCCAGTTAATGCTGCATATGATCCACTATGCTGCATATGATCCACTCGTACTAGCACAACACTAATTAACACACCACCACCGCATCAGTGTCAATGCAGTGCTGAGAATGATCAACCACCCAAACAGGACCTGAACTGTGCTGGTCCTGTGCGGGTCTTGACGAATAGAGAACAATGTAAAGGAAATGACCAAAGTATGTAGAGAAACAGACAGACTACGGTCTGTACATGTAGAACTACAAATGAGCACTGTAGAAACAAAGAAGTGCACCTAATAACAGGGAGTGGTGAGTTTACATCCTGACAAGTGGAATACAGTGGCACATCATTTTGTGGACCTCCCACTTTATAATCTATTTTGTTTTATAGTTTAGTTTATTTATTATATTACTAATTTAAATTGTATTATTAATTTGTTATTGGTTTATTAACCTAATTTTATATAATATAATATAATTTTATATATTTTAGTATTTATTTAATTAACATCTAGGTCACCCATGGAGGATGGGTCCCCTGTTGAGTCTTGGTCCTCCCGAGGTTTCTTTAGGGAGTTTTTCCTTGCTACTGTCGCCCTAGCCTTTCTCAACTTGGGATCGGCCTTTTAAGATGAATGTAATATTGTAAAGCTGCTTTGAGACAATGCTCTGTTGTAAAAAGCTCTATATAAATAAAACTGAATTGAATTGAATTGAATTGAATCATTTTCCAAATAATGACAGTATCATTGATTCATCTATAACAGTAACACTGATGTTACTGATGTTTTACACTTGTAAAACTTTTAGCCACAAAACAGGACAGATACAGATTGCAATGAGTGGTGGATAGAGCAAAGACGATCATCAGTGCTCACTGACCCACCCTCCAGAACTTATATATACAACAAGAACAAGAAACCAGGCAGGCTAAATAATCACGGGCTCCTCACACCCCGGACACAAACCTTTTAACCTCCTACCCTCTGGCAGGAGCTACAGAGCCCTGCACACTAAAACAAACACACACGGCATCAGATTCTTCCTGAATGCCATCAAACTCATTAATGACTGAAACAGAATTAAGGTTAACATTGTTTTCATGCCACACTGCACTTTATCTTTGCCGTACTATACCGCCATTGCATTTTGCTTACTATTTATCTTCTGCTATTTTGAATTGTATGCAAGACTGCAAAATTTTCCAGAGCTTGTTCATTGTCTACATTTAGTTTGATGTGTATTGTTTGTAAATTGTAGAGAGCTAACAACAGCCAGAAACACATTCCTTGTCTGTGTAAACACATAAGGCTGATTCTGATTCTGATTAATAGAGGTTAACGAGACAGTCCACATGATTGCATCACACGTCGTTCATGTCCCCTACACGTGGTCAGCATTTACCTCAGCGTTACAGAACTAAAAAACCTCACACATTTAATGCACCTCGGGAATTCAGTGAACAATTACTGACTCATTTAATCTACTCATATAATTCTGAGGTTTCTCCTCATCAGATTACTCAAACACACCTAACCTCAGTGATCGGATTGTGATCTCTTCTTTTCTTCTTTTCTTTTCTTCTTTTCATAATTCCATAATTATAAGAACACAAAATCTACTGGTACATATATTTAATACAACTGTTTTAACCGGTCTAAACCCAACTCTGCTAGCATCTAGGAACGTGTCAGGAAAAATCTTCAAACCTGTTATATGAATTAAATAGAGTAATCGCTGGAGCGTCACACCACAATTGCAAATCAGTACGATAATAATTAAGACCTAAATGTGGTCTGTGGTGAGTGTGTGGGAATGTATTTATGGAAATGATCTTCCAATTCTTTAACCTAAAGTTCATTTAAAGTATCAAGACAGAATCGTACTCGACTAAGTCAAGTTGAATTCACATCACTGCTATTTACTGAGTGACTGTTCCTAAATGTTAGCTACCATTACAAAGTCACAATGAGTTTACCAGCTCATAAGAATCATCTACCATTTTCGGACTAGGGACCGCCCTTTTCCTGCAACTGCACAACCACAACAACACAGGATGCAGGTCATGTGCTGACCCTAGCATGACATCATACTTCTGGTCTCCACGCTTTCCTGTCCTGAGACCTGAAAATCACAGCTAGGAAAAACTGAACCTGCAGTTATACTGTATGATTTGACTCAAGCATTCAATTACAATTGAGTTACAATTAGAATAAGACCCTGCTTCCTCTTGATCAGATGTGAGTCTGGCGGAGGGGTTTAGAATTCTACCACATCTATCCTGCTGAGTGTGCTTTGGGTAGAACACTAATCAACCGAAGGACTGAAAAGGGGCTTATATTTTAGGCTACGTTTGGAACATGGTAGGAACAAGTTTTTCCAATGGGAAGGTGATCATGTCATCATCAAAGAGCATATCAAAGAAAACCACAATTTTTCTTAGAAATCGTTTGTCGTAATCAGCTTTGTAATATCACTTGTGGGGGGGTTGAAAGTTATCAACACACAAAGTTAAAAAAATGTGTTGTTCATCACAGGTAACTGAAGATGGAATTGACGATTCTGATGTCCGAGGAATACAGCTGCCGTATCATAGCAACAGACCCAGAAAGCCAGCAATTTCATGCAGCACTGTTACGCCACCAAAAAAAGCGAGAGTGTGGACGACAAGATACGTAGTGACCTCAACTGACCAAGAAACCTCAACAATGGTTTTGGTAGCCTTTGTGAAAAAATCTTTTGACTCGCCCTGTCTCTTGTGACTTCTGGCTGGTCCCGCATATACAAATATATCACCCCATATATATATAGTCAATTTAGTATAATCAATTAAGTGTAATCAAGTAAACTGTGAAAGTAACCTGGAGTACTGGAGCAAACCTACACAGACACAAGGGGAGGATTGCAGACTCAACACTGAATGGACTCAGATCACTCCACCCTGACATTGAACCCAGGACCTTGCTGTTGTGAGGTTGTGACAGTGCTACCCACCAAGGTGTTAAATAAACAATCCACAAACAATGTAAAGTCAGAGACAGTAACCCATTTGTTGTTCTACAGTTTGTATTAGTCATCCTCGAATACTCGAATGCTCACAGGATGCTGCCTACCGGATGCAGGTGGCTGGACATTTTTGGCAGGTGGACTAGTCTAGCACTGGCACTGAGGTGTTTAAAAGCTCTAGCAGCATTGCTGTGTCTGCTAAAGTCATAGCAGCACAAAACACCACCACATCGTTATCAGTATCAGTGCCTGATCTGTAATGGTCCTGTGGGGGTCCCAGGGCAAGTACCAGTCATGTCATTTTCCAGACTTTATCCCCACTTAATTTTGCTGATGTATTTAGATCATTAAGTATTTCACAATCACAGCGTCCTTACTATTACAAGCAACATGGAACAAGCTTGTGTTTACATCCTGTTTATCCACTTGGATGAACTCCACCAGTTACAGTAGATTCAGGGGTTTGTTTACACGCTCACAGATAAAAGGTGAAGACAAGAAGTGTATAAACGGTTTCAATGATCTTGTTCATCCGATGAGCACTAGAGCTAAACTCTACCTGCTGAACTTTTTATTTGGCAACACCATATTCTAGTGCGTCAGCTCAAACCTCATATACTTATATAGGAATTATACTTATATAGGAATCTTAATCTTATTTTGTACACTGAAAAGGTTTTCAAAAAGGGAATTTACTATATTCTCTATTTAATTTCATGTTGTAATTAGCTTAAAATTAAGTGTAATTTTAAGGGGGGCCCCCTGGTATTCACATAATACGACTGATTCAATCCCCCCTATTGCTAATCTGGGGTGGTAGAAACAAGACTGGTAATAAAACCAGCAAAGACCAGCATATGTTTTGCTTTGGACAACATTACACTGGTCAACCAGCTCTCCTAGCTTTACTAGAAGGGTCATGGGAGTCCACCAGCTAAACCAGCACCACAGTAAAACTTGCCCATTAAACCAACTTGGAAAAAAATGGGACTTACAAAGATTTGCTTTCTGACCAGTATAAATGCAGCTTAAACACAACATATGCCACTTTTATAAGCAGGGCTGGCAGATACTACCTACAGATGAAGAATTATCTTTAATACAGTAGCTGGTTTATAATGAATTACTTGAGAATATTGTAAACAGTGATCAAGTACATTGAAACTGCAGTTAAAGAATGCATTATGTATTTACAGAAAAGACCTTGTAACAAATATACACTGCTCACAAAAATGAGGGGATATTGCAAAATGAATATGAAGAGGATCCTGCAAGGACTGCTGGACAATCTAAACCTATCCATGCCCCATCACTGTCAGTGTGTTTTGGCACTCTTGGGTGACCATAAACCCCCACTGAACAGTCAATGTAGGGGGGCACTCATCCAGTTTGACTTGCTTGTGTTCACCCCCATGAATATATCACTTACTACTCAATAACCATAATTGAGTTTGCATCTCATTTGAGTACCGTAATCGTACAACTTTCTTTGACTTTTCATTTGCTTCTATGATGATCTGTTTAATGAAATGAAATCAAATGTTTTTTTAATTGCTTCACATTCATTTTGAAATATCCCCTCACTTCGTGAGCAGTCTAGGTTTCCTTTTCCTTTAGCCGAATTAGCCTTGTAGCTTATCACTGCTGTGGTCTCCAACCCAACAAAAAACGATTCCCCCACAACATAAGCAGCAATAATTTGAATAAATGGAGCAAATGTTTTTAGGCATTGTACTGTAATATCAGTATTATCCTTTTTACATGTGAAAGCATCTGCTGCTTGCTAGCAAAGTGAGGCACATCATGTTAGCAAACTCATAGACACAGGCTAACTGAATGTTATTTAATTTTCTTATTACAGTCTCATGCTAAGGTTTGGGTCACTTGACATGTATTGTTCATGCCAAATATTTGTTCATTTTTATTTAATATTGCTGCATTTTACATGAATGAGCCTGTTATTTTAGTCTGGCACAAATGCAGGAAACATTAGTTGCAGTGCCTCGCTGTTCTACACCCGGCCCACAGACAGTCAATTCTCTTCTTTGTTAAAAATACCAAGCAGGCAGCAATCAGAATGTCTCTTAAACTACCTTTTTTACTACTGTATTTACCCAAGGTTGCTCTATGTTATTAAAGTTAGGCTTTTAACTGAGCTATTTTGATCTGGGCACAGATGCATTCGGAATAATAACATGCAAATTCAGAATAAGAAAGGTAAATATAGCAACCAAGCAACCTCCTGTCTTGTCTGGGTTTTGCCAAATCGAGCATAACTAAAATACTTGAGCAATTTCATCTGGTCTAGGTGAAGAGGACGTGACTGCAAGTAGGCCTATTTCTAAACACACACTTTGAAGCTTCCTTTTCATTACCTATTATTTCTA
Organism: Parotocinclus haroldoi; assembly: GCA_034779995.1. Lineage (NCBI taxonomy): Eukaryota > Metazoa > Chordata > Actinopteri > Siluriformes > Loricariidae > Parotocinclus > Parotocinclus haroldoi. The sequence continues at coordinate 1,026 of JAUZST010079688.1, read as the reverse complement.
TTTGGGCAATAATATAACTTTATTGTAGACCCTTCATAGTGGAATCCATCAGTGAGATTTGCGTTTGAATATTCTTCTGTGGAGTGCCAAACCGCTAAACCTCGACACAAACTTGCATTTATTTAGGCTTTTCAAACAAATAAAAAGTGCACTCGTCGACTTGACTCGAAGATCTCAGACATTATGAGAAAGCATATTACAAAGTAACAAGCAACAAAATATAAACCTGATATGGTACAATGTACTGAAGTCCTTAAAACTGTAGTCTCACTATATGAACTACAAATTAAGTACAGTATTTTGACCACATATATTTACTAGGATTATACTGGGTGGCTTAAAAGCGGTTAGTGTGATCATCTTACAACTTAAAACAGCCCCTCTATCCTGACCTCTGTTTCTAGGGGTTTCCATGTCCTCTCTGTGTCTGGGTGGGTTTACTCTGGGTACACTGGCTTCCTCCCATGTTAATCGTATACAGGATCACGAGAGAGCCATCTGGCCCTGTCTGGTGGCATAGGGTGCAAGTCACGTACCAATCCAACGTGGGTCCAGCCCATTTAACCTAGCACATGTCTTTAGATGGAAACCAGAAAAAACTCACACAAGCAAGGGGCTCCACACAGAAAGAACTCTAACTACCGAAAGACCATGCCAACCTATCCAGTGCCAAGCGTTAGGCTAATGTGGTCTAAATTAGATCAGTATTGTTATAACATTGCCCCTATCACTAACAGCCATTGATGGCAAATAAATAAACAAACAAGGTTTATATTACAGTCTGTTTAAAACCAAGGTATTACTTTAGACAGTGATAAGTTAAATAATAATAATTTAAATGATTTCTACTGGGAAGTGACTGTCACAAACAAACTGTCTATGAATAATGTATTTGAATTTTTTTTTTGTTTAAAGTGAATATATGAGATTGTGATTTATCACTAGATTAATTAAAATAATAATAATAATAATAATAATAATAATAATAATAATAATAATAATAATAATAATAATAATAATAATAAT
>JAUZST010079667.1:0-20730 GCA_034779995.1 Parotocinclus haroldoi | reverse complement strand
GGGCTTGAATGAATTCAGTCTATAATGAAACTTTCACAAACAGCGAACACAACACCACAGACAAAAACTTGTCATGTCGGCAAGTAGCGACTCAGACGTTCGATGTTCTAGTCTTCTCGTTTTTGGTGTGTATTCATCCACTGAGTAAATACCCAATTTTAGTGTTTTTTACTGTTGAATAATCAAGCAACACGCTGAAGTAATGAAACGTTCTCTTTACTTAACACTCCATACATCACTATCGTATCACACATGCCCCGTCTGTACCGAGCTTACAGCACCTCATATCCTAAACATTGAGTAAACACAACAGCTACTTACTGACATTCCTTTATTGTTAGAATTAATATTTGTAATATATTTTTATGAATTTTGTGATTACATTTTTTAATGTAAAAGTTCCACAAAACCCTGTGAAACATCTGAAGCAGATTCTTCTTGCTTACCTCCTCTTCACCACCTTCCTCATCTTTGTCTTTTTTCTTCCTATCATTTGGTGGTGGAACAAACTGTGTCATCTGAATACAGTCCTCCAGAAAATATTCTGTAAATATGCACAGTTCAGTAATATATACACACTGCGAGCTAAAACCACCATTAGATTTGTTGTTTTAACAATGGTATACTGAACATGTATATTAGACTGAAGACCAAACATTTCAAACTTGGATTTATCGCTCCATATTCCTCTTTCCCAATGATCTTCATTCCAATCTTTGTGAGATTTAGCATGTCTTAACCTTTTCTTCCTGTGCCCCTTCTGAAAAAGTGCTACCCACCCAGAGAGACCATTCCTGATCCAGTTACTTCAAACTGTGGAACAGTCAACTTGGCATCTCAATGAAGTAGCCACTGTACCCTACTATTCTTTCAGATTGTTCTCCATTACAAAAATATGACATTATACATGTCCTGTACTTCCTGGCTGTGTTCTAATAAAGAGAATGAGGAATATGATACATGGCCATCACACCTTTGGTAAAACCCTTATATAAAATCTAATGCTGGCCAAAGACTTACAGTTTTGTACACCTTCTAACATATAATAAAGCCAACAATGACTTACCCTGCACAGGGTATGTGCGCCCATACACCTCTATGATAGGACAGTTGAAAAAGTACTCTCTGAACATGGTGGTATCAATAGTGGCAGACATAAGAACGACACGAATATCAGGGAAGGCCTGGATCACATCTCTTAACACCACCATCAGGAAATCAGTCTGAAGATGAAAACAATTTCAATTAAAACAAACACAGGTAGACTTGTGCGTTTACTCACGCTAAACACACTTTGTTCTCTTAATGGAATTTCTCACTTACATTGATGTCTCTTTCATGGATTTCATCCACTATCACATGGCTGATTCCTCGAATTCCAGCTTCCAACTTCCTCAGTAGCACACCTTATGAAGTCAAAAGTTAAATTAGTACACCACAGTTCAGCAAAGAAAGCTTCCTATATACACCAAGCCATTATACACTGACCATGTCTACAGTGTAGGAACTGATCACTGGAGAAAAAACTTAAACGTACCAACAGTGCAGAAGAGGACGCTGGCATGCGGTCTGGGCAGGATGGACTCGAAGCGTACACTGTAGCCGCAACTCTTTCCCAGATCTTCACTTCTCTCGTACGCCACACGCTCAGCAACGGACACGGCACTGATTCGCCGAGGCTAGATAAATTACATGAAACCAAACCATGCTAACGGTTTCAGGTAAACAGGGCATGCGGATCTCAAACAATGGGTCGAAGTGTGATTTCAAAAACTGTGGCTACATCTCAAGAAAGGAATGTGTAATGCAAAAAATCAGTTCTGTTCAATTAAGCTGCAATCCACAGAGCACTTGCCTGTGTGACGACAATGTTGCATTCTGACGCCTTGCCTCCATGCACAAACTGGTCCAAAATGTACTGGGGCACCTGGGTGGTCTTTCCACAGCCTGTAGCACCACGAATGATCACAACTGGATTGTTGTTGATGGTTCTTAAGATCTCCTCCTCAAACTTCTTGACAGGTAGCTGATCTCGCTCTTGCAGCCTCTACCATAAGAGATTCACACTTTTTTCATTGGGGTAGTGTATCAAATCATCATTACATTTCTGATTACCTAATAAAATGACAAGATTAATTCCTAATTGAGCTAGTCTAGGAAAATTTGCAAAAAAAAAAACCTAGGAAAACATAAGAAAACCTTGGTAGGACCAAGATACAAAATTGAACCTACACTCTATAGGCAGCTTTGATGTTATATATAAGAATTAAGTAAATAATCTAATTCAGAAGTTCATAGTGAAAGTTATAATCATAAACTAAGTTAATATTAACAGAGACAACGTATTGAAAACTATAATAATTCAAATAAAATAACAGGTAGACTAACTAACTTAAGAAAATAGCTATAAAGTGGCCAATGCTATAAATTACTGAGCAGTTAATCTCAGTGAACCTGTTATAGAAAACAACTTGTTAGGTTGCGCACATTTCACTTATGTTCACACACTTCTACACAGGTGTGCACCGTTTAAAGATCATCTGATAAAAATCTGTATATCTTACACACAGATAGAGAAGCTACTTGTATATTTATCTTAAATGCATTTGAATGACAAAACTAATGGGACAGAACCTTATTGTTTTTGCTGTGTTAAATTTAAGAAAAGATAAAAACAGTAACTATTGTACTGTTCTGAATAGTTCACAAGATATCAGTGAAGTAGATTGTCTTTAATAACAGCAATGCAGTGACTTATCTTGCTGAAACCATTTCTACAAGCACTACAATAGATATGCTGTTTTTACTAACAACAAATGCTGGAGCTTTATAAGCAGGTAATGGGAACTAAAGGGAACTACATTTTTTGTGATCAATTATAATATGAATGTGCTAACAAAACAGAACCAGCTTTTTGGTGATGCCCTAAAGTTTTGCCTCCACAGCCAATAAACACAGACCAAAATAACAAAATGATTCAACCCTGATTTCCAGAAATCAACATAGATTGTAATTTATTATATCTTTTCCCCTGTATTCCTTTTTACAGCTTCTTTCCCCTTAAATCTTCCCAAGCACATGGATCAACAAAAAGAAAAATCGTAACTACGAATGGAAGCATGTTTGGCACGTAGTTAATAATACGATCTAGTGTTAATTCTCGTATTGACTGATAGCTCCAATGTTACTCCATTTATTGTAGTGCTATAATGCACGTAACAAATTATGAATGAACTTGTGGAACTAGTAGGGTAGCAGAGTGGATAATTCTCTTACCGTCTGCAGCACTGTGTCATGCTCTAGTTGGTAGTTGAGTTCTTGCTGCAGGTCTGTGCTAATCTGTTCTGGAGTACACTGGACAAAGAGTGTAGAAACAGTTGTTTGATTATTTGGATATGCAATCACTTTTCAGACAGTTCAGGCCTAGAATATGAATTACATTTAACTTAAAACTCAAAAAGTGCTGAGAACATGATACAACCATCTAACTAGTACATAATGTCCACAAACTTACAAATGCCAGGGGTCCCTCATCAATGTTGCTGCTGGTCCAAGGGTTCCAGTTGACCTGAGGGGGAGACCACTGCACAACACCTGCCATACTCTGTTTCTGAGAAGGTTCAAAGTGGGCCATCTTTCCTTGGACCAGAGACACTGGCCCACTTGGGCTCTGGAGCAAGATCAGTAGTATATTTCAGTGGCTTTCATTTTAAGGTAAACTACACACGTTAAAGATCTGTACTAAAAGTAGTACTTACAGGTTGAGGAATCTGAATGCCAAACTCTTGAATTATGTTATGTAACTGCTGCTTCAGTTCATCAGTAACATTTACAGTGTATACCTCCACCTAACATTGAAATCTAGCTTTAGTTATTGGGAAACTATAACCAATGCTTTGCTTAATTTAAACTTTTGCTAATTTAAAAAACTGAACTTACAGTCTCTCCTTCTTTCTTCTTTGTCTGTCCAGTAAAGGCTTCTATAACGTTCAAATGGTACAGCTGGCGCACCATGGACAGAGCACACGACTGTGCTGCTATCTTTTTATTGGATCCGTGCTCACGAGCAAAGATTTCTGCAAACCAGGGAAACCAGCTTTATGTGCATGATATTAGGTGTTCCATTGCCAGTGTGATACAACTTCATCTTATATAGTGGTGAAAGTGCAAAGAACACATGAAGACTTTTAGCAAAAGATACTTACTTCTACCCAGTTGCCTTACAAAGATACTCATTTCAGCAATAAAGCTCCTAAAACCATGGCAGATTAAGGAGAAATTATCAATAAAGACAATACAATCAAAGTCAATTTATTATTAGAACTTTAAAATCCCCATTAACATAAAGTTTCTAAACTCCAACATGTACATGTGGCTTTTTTACTACGAGTGTGCACCGTTTAATAACAACATTCCGTTCTGTGAAAGGTTCAGATTGACTGGACATTACCATAGTCACAATCTTCTTAAGCAACTAATGTAAATATAAAGGGTATTGTCACAAGAAAATGCCATTACATGAATAAATCAAAGATACTGCTGAAAACATGAGTGATGCTTTTTTTTTTACACACACACACATACACACATACACACACACACACATATAACACACACACACATATAACACACACACACACATAACACACACACACACATAACACACACACACACATAACACACATAACACACACACACACACACACACACACACACACACACACACACACACACATATATATATATACATACACATACATATACATACATACTACACCCACAAAAGACTGAAAAGACTGATCTGCTCTTAAACTTCCACCTCTTCTCAGGACTTACTGGCTGTGGTGGCGACTGCATAGATCGGACTATATACAGTGTGTGTGTGTGGACATATAAACAGTTAAATTTTTAACTTCCTGTTATAATTTACGCTAATTAAGACCTCTGTGATTAAAGTGTGAACGGACACTGACTGGATGGTCATTAAACGGTGCATACCTGTATTCTATCTCTTTTCCCAAACCCAGCTAAACAAACCAAGAACCGTAAATAAAATGACATTCAGAAAAACACAACATGTTTTAATACACAGAAACACAGTTCCATTAAAGAACTGACCTCTACTTTCAACAGCTTCTCAATTTTCATGAATAAGAGTGTCCACACGTGACCATCTGATCTTGAGCAGGTATGTTTTACTGCCAGACTTCCAACCATGAACCAGAACATCCATCTCAGCCAATAGAGGCTTCTATTCCTGACAGAGGAGCAACACCAGAAATCACAACCTGACATTACCACACCCCAAACACACTATCAGTCAACCAGCCATCCTCTCCATGTGGCTCCTTAGTGCAGCCTAAGCCATGCCACATGTTTTCTCAAGTCAGGATGTGATTTCTGGCATAGTTTTCCTCCAAGCTTATTTCTTCTTTATGTTTTTCTACGTCAGTATATCACTATTCACTCACCAAGCACTTCTCTATAGCTATAATTCATTATAGTCAGAATGGTGTGATAAAGACAAAAACATTTAGCAAGTGATAGTACATAAATACAGAAATGCTTTGTTGATGAGAGAGGTTGATTTGACCAAGGCCAGACGGTTTCATATCATGAGCCACAGTAACTACGGTAAAAAGCCCATTGTGCAATTGTGATAAGCAATTTTTAAAAAGCCTATCAGAAAGCACAATAAACCTTGAGGCAGATGGGCCACAGCACAGAGGTCCTACCTAACTTTACTGTAACGCTCCCTGTAAGTGCTCAGTGAGTGCATTCTAAAATGATTTTCAAATCATTTGATTTCAAATTCTCTGAGATCCCCTTGGGGTTGAATGTACACCAAGAAGTTCTCTCATATCTTCATAGTCCAGCAGAAAAACATACACACAAACTCATATACTACGACGACAGGCAAAAAGCTGTAGGCAGTTGACAATTTAATACTTAAAATGCCATTGCAAATTTCCCTGTGGTTATGTAATTATTTTCTCATCCAGCAAATGAAGAGCTAGAATTTAGCTTAGACAGGAAGCCGAATAGCACTAAAGCTGTCAACATTTCATAATCCAATATATCTCACTGCATGGACGAGAGCGGCACAATGGTGCAGTGGTTAGAAATGTCATCTCACACATCCAGATCCCCAGAATTCCAGGCCTGATCTCCATCTGTGTGGAGTTTATGTCTAACTGGGTTTCCTCCCAGATGTGGACAACAGTTCTAACAAGCATATTCCCAGATGTGTACAACAGTACACAAGCATATTCCCTGCGATGTCTTGGCAACCTATTGTAGGTTGATTTTACTCTGTATTGTTAGGCCCCAGCTCCACATGAATTGAGAAGCAGAACTGAGTTAAGACTGTATAAAAAGGAATGAATATTAACAGTAAGACGGCATTCAACACTGCACTAATCGGCATGAAACTGTAGCATGTAGTAGAGGGTTTTCCTGTCTTTACAAAAATTTACATCATATTTTAAATTATTATTTTTATTTATTATTGGGTTGCACTTATTGCTATTGTACTTATTATTAATAATAGTGCGTTTAAGTGACGCCTAGTCTGTGCCATGCAAGCTCGTGTTGAGTCTCGAGTCAAGCTGAAAAACTGAAATGAGGCTTAAATCAGTAATCATCCAATCAAGAGTGACACAAGTGCCCTGTTCGTCCCATTAAAATCATGACAATGCTTGTTCTTGGTTCTCCAGAGCAAAAATATAATGTTAGTTTTGATAGCACTTTGCAGAAGGCCGCTCTAAAAGGCTACACTGGTTTGTACCACTAAAGCTCAAGACTGGTTTAAATCAGGACACATTTTTTTATTTTACAATTTAGCATAAAGTCTTATATCAATCACTGTCCTGAAGTGTTTCAGATCATTTTTTAAACACTAGATTCAGTTAGTTTGATGCTTCTGATTGTAGGAATCTGCTGCATGATTTTGGTTATACTGAAGAAAAACTAATATTTAGCTACTGATGTAAACATTTAGTCATACATAACTTCAGGTCTGCACTTTTATTCTTAGGGTGTACACACACACTGTGCCGGTTGTGTTTTCACATGAGTACTATGCCCAAGTCCATCTGAACGGTGCCAAAGCCCCCCCCCCAAGCAGACCTGAGCACGGTTCAGTGTACCACACCTTGGCATGGTACAAAGCGATCACACTAGTAAAACATGCTCGGGTATGGAACAGACACCTAGTGGGAATTCACCCTAAGACTGTGCCTATGCTTTAGCCTTATGCAATTTTAATATGAAAATTATTAATTTTCCTGTGATGTCCAAACCTGTTGTGGTCCGGTCCAACTTGGCTATATTTATAGTCCGTCTGGATCTTCTCCTTTTGAAAGTACTGGTTCAGTCGAGCCTTGGCATTCTCTAGGGTCCAGTTACCATGCAGGCCAGCATTTAAATCTACCTCTTCAGACTCCAGTGTCTACAGTAAAAAACGTTATGTACCAAGGTAGTTTTTGATAAACTCATTAACAGACAATCAGAATGACAACAGTTACACATCTTAGACATGTGATGTCACTTAATTCATTAACAATGAAATATAAACTGAATAAGCACTTTATTAGGAACACTACACCAACACTACTCACTTTGCTTTCCAAGCAGCCTCAGTACTTCAGTGCATTGATTCCACAAGAAAGGAAACATTGCATGAATGTTCTTCTCATTGTTGGCATGACTGCATCGCAACTCCTGCAGATTTCTTTTTTATATCATTCTGACACATCCTAAAGGTCCCAAAGACTATTGGATTCAGTTCTGGGGAGAACCGTCAACTCATTATGTTCATGGAAGCAGCTTATTATGCTTTTGCTTTAGAACTATATTTAGAAGGTATATTGTGGCCATTAGGGTACATGGTCAGCAACAACACTCAAATATGATGTGGCATTCAAGCAATGACTGACTGCTGATTGGTCCAAAGTGTGCCAAAAACAACAGTACAAATTCATTACATGTCTTCTACCAGCCTGGACTGTTGACAGAAGACAACAAGAAGACAAGAAGAAGAAGACGACAAGAAGTCTGTAGATCAGAAGCAAATCCTGACAATCTGCATGCATCAGCAGAAATCATTTCATTCATCCAGCCAGTCACTGACTGTTCAGTTTTGATGAGCCTGTGTGCACTGCAGTCTAAGTTTTGTACTCTGGGCTACAAAAGTTAAGCCTGTGTGGTCACATGCTGATGTACCCAATGTGCAATGTGTTGTGAGAGATGCTTTTCTACTCATCACAAATGTAGAATGGTTATCCGTGTCATCATGATCCTTCTCTCAGCTCAAACCAGTCTGGCTTTTCAGACTCTAATCAACAAGATGCTTGTCCACAGAATAGCCTGCTCACTGAATGTTCTTCTTTATTGCTCTATTGGGAGTACAATCTAGTGAATGTTGTGTGATAAAAACAATAGATTAGCAGTTATAGAAATACTGATCCAAAACTGCATGGCTTTAAGCACTGCTTTTCTGCTGTACAAATCAGCAATTTGATAACTGCACAACACACTAGTGTGTCTTGCATTAGTGTTCCTAATAAGTGCTTGGTGAGAGTAAGTCACTAAAGTCAATATTGCTAAGCGAGTGAATGAGATCAGAAACAAGTTCATACAGCCTTTGCATCCTGTTCCTCTTTCCTGCTGTAGTACTCCTGCAAGTTCGCCCCTCGATCCCACTGTTGATTTTGGAAGCCTGAGTAGCCGAGACCAGTCACCCCAGGCACTGGTGCTGAGCTCTGCTCAGCTCCTAAGAAAAAAAATAGTGATTAAAGTTTAGCATAGCATGAACCAAGTACTAGTTTTAACATAGCACCAAATATTAATACACATCAGATCACGCAGTCGTTGTATGTAGGAAGGAAAGCAGAATTCATTTACTTCCTCGTTATCGCACTAAGCGCACTATTACTCCAGACACTCCAGCTGCGTTTATAAATAACCTAACTTTTAATAAACTTACAGAGCCTGATCATCTTGAGGCTGCAACTCTCCAATTAGAATGTGTATTTCGCTCAACCCTGGATATAGTTGCTCCTGCTAGAGTCAAATATATTTGAGAAAAAAAAGCTAGCACGTTGGTACAATGACCATACCTGTACTTTAAAGCAAAGTGCATGCAGGTTATGTAGTACATTGGAGGCATTTCAGATCGCCTGGTAAAGTACAAGCAAGCCCTTACCAAAACTAAATCTGTGTATTTATCCTCAATCATATAGAAAAATAAGAATAGCCCTATATTTTTATTTAATACAGTCTCCAGATTAACTACAAACACCACAAAAACCACCTCAGCAGGATTTTAACAGTAATTACTTCATGACTTTCTTTAACGATAAGAAAAGGCAAAAGGCTCAATACTCATCAAATCAGCCATTTATTCAGCAACCTTCCAGATTTCTGTTTAATTACCTCTGAATCAGGACTAGAATCTTTTAACCCAATCACTAATACTGAACTGTCCTCACTGATCAGATCGTCTAAGTCAGCAACATGTTTATTAGATCCAATCCCTACATATTTACTCAAAGATTTGATACATAGTATTATAGAACCATTAATGATCTATTAATATCATCAGATAATGGACATGCTCTCTTCTTGTTTTATTAGATTTAAGTGCAGCATTTGACACTATAGTACAGTGGGTCTGTGCTTGGCCCACTATTATTCTCCCTGTACATGCAACCTTTAGGCTCAATTATGTAAGCATGATATTTTTTTCACTGCTATGCAGATGATATACAGCTGTACATATCAGCTCATCCAAATGACGGCCTTACAATCAGTAAAATAGAGAATTGTGTTAAGTACAAAATTGGATGTCATTTAATTTCTTTTTACTTTATTGAGATAAAACTGAGGTTTTATTAGTTGGACCCGAGATTGTGAAAGACTGGCTAGCTGCGTCTATTCTAAAAATGGACGGCTGTTCGGTAACACCCAGTCCAACTGTAATAGACTTAGGTGTTAAATTTGAGTCAGATCTCTCCCTTGATGTGCATATTAACCACATTACAAGAATTGCTTTTTTTCAGTTACGTAACATTGCTAAACTTAGAAATTTCCTTTCAAGATGCTGAGAAACTAGTTCATGCATTTATAACCTCGAGACTATTACTGTAACACTTTACTCACAGGATGTTCTAGTAAATCTCTAAACAAACTACAACTAGTGCAGAATGCAGCAGCTCAAGTACTAACTAGAACTAGAAAATTTGATCATATCAGTCCTGTTCTGTCGTCTCTACACTGGTCACCAATTCAATTCCGCATTGATTATAAAATACTTCTTGTAACGTATAAAGCTCTACATGGTCTGGCCCCACATTATCTTAGTGAACTCTTACAATCTTACAATCCAGCTCGTCTATTTCGCTCACAGGGAGCAGGACTTCTTTCAGTACCTAGAATTAAAAAAGTCTATAATAACCTCTGTGTTAATTTCTGGTTAATTCCAGGTCCCACCAAAGTGCAGGAACTCCCTGAACATTAGGAGACTATGTGCCTCTAAGGACTCATTTTATAATACATGTTGTTTTATAATTTAGTTCATTTTATAATTTTCCTATTACTAGTTTAAATTTAACTAATAATTTGTTATTTATTTAACCTAATTTTGCTATAATTTAATATACATTCAGTATATATTTAATTAACATCTAACTAACATTCTTCCTACCATTTTAGGGAGTTTTTCCTTGCCACTGTCGCCCTAGGCTTGCTCAACTTGGATTGGTATTTTAAGATAATGTATTACTGTAAAGCTGCTTTGAGACAATGTTATGTTGTAAAAAGCACTATATAAATAAAATTGAATTGAATTTAAAGTTTAAGTTTAGGGCACATCACTATTCAAACTTATATACACACTCACACTAAGGCCAATTTTGAGGTAGTTAATTAGTACATGTCTTTGAACTGTGGGAGAGTTCAATTTATTTGACCTGCTAGTCTACCTGTTAGCATATTGTCATTTCAGTAAATGGGTAATATATCAGCCACAATGCATAGCTTTTGATACATATGCTTATTAAGTTGAAGGAGAAACTTGAATATGTGAATAGTTTAGCTTGCTCTGTTATGCAAGGTATTTGACTGAAGTGGTACACCTGTATACTTAAAGGAAATGGTTCCAAAGTCAATATTAGGCTTTCTGACGGATCATTATGATTAAACATTTCTGTCCTGATAGTGGACAGTACAGGTTGAAAACATACTAAGCGTTACTAAGATACATTACCTTTTTTGTCCTGTAATTTTCATATCCTTGTGATCATTTCAATGCAACATGCCAGTATGGGTAATGAGACAGAATGTAAATGCATGAAATTGCTATAATTGTTATAATAGGATTGTGGTGGCTTAGTGGTTAAGGTACTGCACTGTGAACCAGAATATCCAAGGTGCAAATCCCTCTAGATCTCTCTGGATAAGGGTGACTGCTAAATGGCTAGATGTAAATGTTTATTTAGACATATTTAGGAATCATTACTCAAGTCTGGCATTCAGTGAGGAGTAAAAAATTAAATATAATAAATACTTTTCACAAAACAAAGAACAAAGAAAATAGAATAAACTCGAGGATCACAAGGCTTAACAGTGTCTTTCCATCATTTGTGAGATCAAATTGAAAGAAAAATGAAGGATTTTACTTTAGTCTCGTGTCTCTGGTGTTTCTTTTTACTAAAAAGAATTCAGCAATCTATCTTGTCACCCGTTCAGTTATCGCTGAGGTCTCGATAAAAAACTCACATTATTATCAGATCTGCCAACATCTTTTTATGTTTATTTGATGCTGATAAATTGAGCTTACCATACCAATATATTGTTTAGGAATGATATAATTTGTTAAATATTGATTATTCTAGCCTGTTATTTCATGGTCCTTCAGTTAACAGTTGGGGTCTAGCCTGCTACTGTGGGGCCCTGGGTGTCTTATGGCCTACTCACCTCTGCAGCACACTGGAATCTTGTACAGGGCATGTCAGGGAATTTCAGAGTTCTCAGTTTTGGTGCTAAATAGATGGAGGTACTAACATGTTCTGAACCACCTGTTCTATCCCCTGTCCTGTTGAAACTGTCCTTCTGCCATAGGGTAAACAGCTATTTATATATAGGGTATACCAGCTACATGAAGAGAAGACTTTGTATACTACAAATACTTCACCATAGTAACACAAGTGCAATGTCCTTGGCATAAATTGATGTCAGAGTGAGCTGCGTCAACATCACTAGCTTTATATATCTACTGCCTTACAATAATAATGTTAAACAACAGGGCAGAATAGACAAACAATCTTTCCCCCTAACACCAACTCATATTACTGTAGCCCAGTTTGTGGTTTCGTAATGCATCATTTAACCTTTATGTTGAATCCCAATTGGGGATTGTGACTGTGCTGTACATTCTCCTGAGCTGTTGTATCTCCAGTGATGTTAAACAGAACTAATGAAATATGCACAAGTGGTGAATGATCCAATAAAATGTAAGCTTCATAAAGTGTAGTACTGGGCTGAACTTATCTATTCGTGAATCCAATTCAGAGTCACAGTGAGCTGAAGCCCAATGGAGGCAGGACACAAGGAAGGACCGACTCTGCAGTCATGGTCAAAAGTTTTGAGTGATAACATGAAGAAGAGAAATCAGATGTATTGCAATTAATTGCAAAGTCATTCCCTGCCATGAAAATGACCTGATCACAAAACTAGATTCCAGCAACTGCATTTCAGCCCTCCAACATATGCTGTTAACATCATCTCTGCGATGATTAAAATTGTTATTAACTTAATTTTGCTATAATTTAATATATTTTTAAGTATTTATTTAATTAACATCTAGGCCACCCAAGGAGGATGGGCCCCATTTTGAGTCTTGGCCCTCCCTGTTAGGGTTCGCACTGCGAACCCTTTTGCGTTGTTCGCTGCGGTGCGTTATTTCACCCTTATGCCTTAGTGTTGTGTTTCCGTTTTCTCCCTACGTCCCTAATGACGTTTGTTTTGGTTCTCCACGGCGATTTATGTGTTCCCCTTGTCTGTGCGTGCATTGTTTGTTTTTAAGTTTCATTTTTACAGTCCGCTTAGGACTCCTCCGCTCGTCTTTCCCGGTAGCTGATGGCGTCCAGGACACGAGGCTGGAGGGGGCTGTTCCCTGGACCCGCGGCTAGAATGGCTCGCATTTGGATCGAGTTTTTCTCTTCAGCCTATTTTTATTTTCTTTTTTCTTTTCCTTTTTACGGGCTCATTCGCGGTACCCTTGCTCCCATAGGCGCTGTTGCTGGCCCCCGGCACGAAGCTGCTCTAGACCTTCTGGCATGGAGTCATTATGGCAGTACCGCGACCCCCACCTTCGCCATGGGACCTGCTTCGTACCAGCTCGTTCACAAACCCCTGGGACCCTGTCGCCCTGGACCTCAAAATAACGGACCCCAGCGGACTCTCAGTGCCCAGGCTGTTTGCAGACCCCTGGACAGTTGTGGAGCGGTGGGGGGGGGTTATGTGTGTGTGTGTGTTTTTTGTTTAAATAAATGTTCTGTGGTTTTCCCCGTATTTGTTGTCTGTCTGTGGATATTGCATTATGGGCTTCGGTCTTAAGATCTGACAGGGATCCTGGGGATTTAGTGGGACCAGGAATGGTCTTGCGAGATCTCCGGGACGCCCTAAAGTAACACTCCCAAGGTTTCTTCCTACTACTTACAGGGAGATTTTCCTTTCCACTATCGTCCTAGGCTTGCTCAATTTTGGATTGGCCTTTAATATAAGCTTGTAAAGCTGCTTTGAGACAATGCTTTGTAAAAAGTGCTATATAAAAAGTGCTATATAAATAAATTTGAATTGAATTGAATTAATGATCTTGTTACCATAGGAGAAAAGGTTAATGAGGACAAGACAGCTGATATCCCTCTGTCATGCTGATTAGAAGAGTAGACTGGTTGCTTTCAAAGGATAGTAATGCTTTTAAGTCTTTTCTGTTATCCACGGTTAACTCCAAAAAAATACATGCAGTCGTCACTGCACTGCATCAAAAGGGTTTCACAGACAAGAACATTGCTGCTTATAAGACAGCTCCCTAAGCAGCCATTTATCAAACCACTAAGAACGTCAAGGAGAGTGGTTCAATTGCAGTGAAGAAGGCTTCAGGGCGCTCAAGGAAGTCAAGCAATTGTCAAGACCATCTTCTAAAGAGGATGCAGCTACATGATCGGGTCGCCAGTGTAGAGCTTGTTTAGTAATGACAGAAGGCATCTTAACAGTGTTCACAATTATATTTAGTTGGCAATCATTGACATCACAGTGACTTTTTTATTAACATTTTTCATTCAACTATTGTGGTGGTCTAGCAGTTAAGGTCCAGAGTTCATAGCTAGCACAACAAAAAATGTTTTACATCCAAAATTGTGAGCAGTAGTATAGAGTTTGTACCCCTTATTCTGCTACAATAGCATTCACTCATGCTCTGATGTTACACAATAAGCCTGTCTCACTGCTGGCATTCCAGTTCTACTCACAAGTGCCTGATAGTATTACTACCTAGGTGCCTGTGTCTTCTTTACAACTCAGGCAAGTTCTCCATCAAGGCTGGCACTTCTTCATGGACTTTGTTTTAGGACGGCAGGGCTGAAAGTTGAAATGATCTAAACGAAAAGTACAAAAAATATTGACCCAAATACAACATTCAGAATGCTGAGTTGTATAGGCACTTCTGTTAATTACAATGAGGCCATGGTCTGCATTCAAATGAATATAAGCAATCTCAAATATTATGCGGAGGACTTCCGCATTCAATGACGCACTGCATTCTGTTTAGGAAAGGCATCTTAGTCCCAGAAAGATTGCAATACAGACAGTGTGAATAAATGGGTCACTGTGCCACAGCTATGAATGACAGTGATGAACCAGAGATGCCAATTATGTTAATTAAAAAGACCAATAATCAAGTTTGTACAGATTCCTGTTTTTTTCATAAACTCAGTATCACTTCTGTGACGGATGTGGGTGGTTCTCAGTGAGTGCGTTTACATGTCTTTAATATTTTAATAACTGCAAATAACACTGAATTTGTCAGTAAGCTGAGTAATCTGAGTTCAAATGTTTTTGCACAATCAAATAAGGGTTAGAAAAAATGGGATTTGACATAAACTTAAAAAATGTATAATTGAATAATACATTAATACATTTCTTAATTTCCTAGAACATATACTGTTTCCACCCCAAAAGTGTTGAGTAGCCATTTAATTCAAGATTGCCAGGTCCTGCAAGACAAAGTACCAACCAGGGGTGCATTTTCCTAAAAGCATAGCTGCTAAGTAGCTTAGCAACTTATATAGCTGGAATGGGCGGTTGCGATGCAACTACATAAGTTATCTAAATAACGTTTCTTAGATTAAGTTGACTCAGAAACTGTGTTTGAGCTGCTAGCTGCTTCTAGGACAGCTCCACACTCTATCCGATTGCATTTGAGCACATATATGAGACTAAGAAAACCAAAATCAAATCGAAATCAGAGTAAGGACATACATGAACTCAAAAATCAGAGTACTGAGATAAAGTAAGGGCTCTCCTTATAAGATATCTTATTCTGATTTATATGCCTTAATCCATTACATAACCACTTGAATAAGCAGATAGCTGCAGAAATCATCAAATGCATTGTTTGCCTCCATCCTAGCACTGGATTTAAGGACATAAGGGAAGCACTGATATTGGACAATAAGCACTCGTCCACACTTGACATTTTAGTTCATCTCAAAAGTGTATAATGAAATTAAATTCAGGCCGGGTATACCACTGCTGGGCAACTGACCAAGGCATCTATGCATTTTGTAAGTTTGTATCGGTTATAAGTCCCTCTAGATGGAGTGGCAACTAAATTCAAGTGCGCATGTTTGTGATCACAGCGCGAATAAGGTAAATATAGATAAAATTCAGGTTCTTTTAAGGTTCCAAACCAGTATGTGACTGAAGAAAAACAACAAGTTTTGTGGCTTACAGAGCAAATGCATGCTTTGATTTTAACCAGTATTCCATTCCACATTAACTTCCTGTGGTGTGTTCTGTAATATAAGCGCTTAATCAGCATATATTTGCTGCAGTGTAGTTACTGACAAAAAAGGAAATGGAAAAGAGCTTATCACTGATAATATGAAGTAAAAATTAGTTGTGTAATACAAATAATGTAAACAATGTTTCTATAAACAATTAGAATTACACATCACTATAAAAAATACAGCAGTAACAACTTTCATTTATTGAAGCTTTGTGATTGTATGTCTCAAGTGTTGTTGTGTAACACTGCATACTTAAGAAACACTGCTTCCCTAGCATAGGCTAGTACCATTAGGTCCTGCTGGTTAACCTATTAACACTTCCTTTGTTACTTAAACTGGAATATTGTGGCACTTGTATCACTGTGTATCCCATTTTTGATTGCAGTGCTGCCACTGGATCTGACAAATTGATTTTTGACACTGATGGAAAACTGATATCATAAAATACTTTTCAGTCTTCTCTATCTCACTTGAGAATAGAAGGAATACAAGCTATTTATCATCTAGCTTTAAGTTTCTTGCTAGCTTTAAGGAAACAAAAAGTCGGCACACCCTGGTTTAGGTTTTGTTTGAAAAAAGCATGCTGATTGCGTGAGTGTGCAGAGAATTACGTAGGTTCAGAGCAGGTCTGAGCACGACAAGAAATGTATGACACTGCGTGTCCCTCCTTGTTCAGCAGTACGCCACATGAAGTACTATTTTCAGGAGCAGGGTTTCCTCTCGTCTTGAGGCTGCATGCGTCACTGCAGTGTTGCTCTTTGTATTTCATAACCACCCACAAGCTGCCAAGCTCCTCTGCTTTTTTCACACCTCATACAATCATTTTGCCTCACTGCCAGGTGCTAGACTCTGCCTTCATGCACACAAAAAGAAAAGGATTCTGTCCTGCCACCATGTTTCAGACATCAGAGCATACACATAAAGAGCAGCATTTAACGAGCATTAAACTCACAGATGATATTTTCAAGGAACACTGTAGGAATATTTTATATAAATTGACAGTAAATTACTGATAGTATACTTCCAACCTTTTAGTAAAAAGTAACCATAAATAAATGTGTGACATGATGATTGTTCCTTTATTTTGCTGTATTTAATTTACTGTAAAATGTATTTATTATTCTTCAATAACTGTCTTATTCTGACCATGTAATGTGGGAGCACATCTGGTGTTTTCAGGTGAAAGACCAAGCCCCCACCATGCTGGAGCCGCTGGCAAGGTGAATCACCTGAAGTACCTGGTGTACCTTGCACCCTCCAAATTGTGCAAACCTCACGCATAACCTGCTGTGGGTATCACACCTGGTTTTCTCAAGTACCCATTACTTAGACATGTGTTAGGTTAATTTATCCTAATGCCCTTAGTGTTTGAGTGAGTGCATGACTGTGAGCCCTACTGTGAATTGGCACCTTGTCTAGAATTATTCCTGCCTTGTGCCCTGTGTTGCTGGTTAGGCTCTCCCATGAACCTGCCCAGCATAAGTAGATAAGACAATGAGTGAATGAACATAATATATACAATCGAATCAACGGAATGCAATACAAAGCAAATAAAACAGAATATAAAAGAAACTAGCCATTATTTACTGCAGTATAAATTACAAATATTGACCTAAGGTTGTTATATTATATTATATACCATCCAGCAGGTAGTAGTTTTAGATATATGGCATCCATTTCAAATAGGGGTAGTTGTGAGGGCTGAAACTGGTGCCAGAAGAATTGTTTAAGAGAGAGCAGAATATGTTCTTTGTTATGTAATGTCTGACAGTGAATGCATAAACAAAACACAGTCTTGCCATGTGTAGCACAAGTGTATAGGGGCTTTTTAGCTTCTTATTGAAGGCAGGGTCTTTTTTCAGTGCATAGTAACCCTGAGTGCTGTAAGTATGCAGTGACTGGTTCTGATGTAAGAGTACCGCAATTGGTACAAACGTAGTGATGCAACTGTATAGTGGCTGATCCAGATGTAGGTGCCTGTGATGAGCTCAACCACCATGTTTAACTCCAATTCCAATGAATTTGGGACATTGTGTAAAACATAAATAAAAACAAAATACAATGATTTGCAAGTCATCTTTTTAACCCATATTCAATTACATACACTACAAAGACAAGATGTCAAAGACAAGTGTAATGTTCAAACGGATAAACATTGTTGTTTTTAGCAAATATTCACTCATTTGGAATTTGATGCTTGCAACACGTTCCAAAAAAGTTGGGATTAATGAATTAATGGAATCTGGAGAAATCTCTGCAAGTAAGCAGCGTGGCCGAAAACCCACATTGAATGCCCATGGCCTTTCATCCCTCAGACGACACTGCATTAAAAACCACCATCATTCTGTAACAGATATTACCACATGGGCTCACAAACACTTCAGGAAACAATTGTCAGTAAACACCGTTTGTTGCTCCATCTACAAGTGCAAGTTAAAAATCTACCATGCAAAAAGCTGTATATCAACTACACCCAGGAACACTGCTGGCTTCTCTGGGCCTGGGCTCATCTGAGATGTACTGACGCAAAGTGGAAAAGTGTCCTGTGGTCTGATGAGTCCACATTCAAAAAAAAAGCCAGCATCTCTGATGGTATGGGGGTGTGTTAGTGTCCATGGCAACTTGCACATCTGTGAAGGCACCATCAATGTTGAAATGTTTGCAAAAAGCAATTACGTTTATTAGATTTTTAATTGTCATTGTAGTGTATTCAATAGAATATGGGTTAAAAAGGATTTGCAAATCATCATATTCTGTTTTTATTTATGTTTTACACAACGTCCCAACTTCATTGGAATTGGGATTGTACTTGAACTCCATCAACAGATCTCATGAAAATAAAACAGACAAATAAGCTGTCAGTGAAGTCCAGGTTTTACTGAGTCTATGTACAATGACTGGTAAAGCAAAATTAACATAGCTTACGCCACTTCACTATTACACAGCATTCTTACTGGTGATGCAAATGCTCTACAGGGGGCATTTCCTCTCAGATTAGTTCCTAGAACTTTTTGGTGTGAAAGTGGCAGCTCAGTCCAAGAAACCCCACCCCACACACCTGGCCCAATGACAAGTTTGTTATCAGGTCAAAGTGCACAGCAGGTCAGGAACTCCAGAGTCAACCAAAAAAATTTAGGTATGTTTTTAGGTGTGTTTTTTTCTACACCTAAACAATTAAAGATAAAGGGCACACATTATTCCTCCATGGCTGTTTGAACTAAATAAATTCATGTTCATGTCTTCTTGTTACCTGCTTTTCAAAATATAAATAATGATAAACTATTATAAAAGGACAGCAAGTTTTTAGGTTCTTGTAGGTAGTTCACAAAAGCTTTTAAAAATATTTTATGAAGACCAACATGGAAAGGGAGTAAAATGGTAAGTGAGGAGACTCACATCATGCGTTCTTAATGCAGCATTGCACATACCAACACCCTCTATTGTGTTCTTTTGTACAGTACTGCGCTCTTCTATTAAAGGGAACTTAGACATGTGGGTGTGCACTTTTATGTAAAATAAAAGTGTGCCCTGAGAGACACAAAGAATGCTTGTTTCTTTCAGGTTAATGATGTGAAGCTAAGTCCCATCCCCATTTGACCCCAGGAGGTCAGTGACAGATGGGGCTTCACCAACAGCTGCCAGAGATGGGGGTGGGAGATCAGAGGTCAACCCTTTCAGACAGGCAAAGGAGCCGCACACTTCCATACAATCATGCTGACAGTATACACCGTAAATATCTAATTTCAGCAAGTTTCAACCTATGGAAATTAGGAAAAAGTCTAAATAGAATTGCAAATGCTTTACATCCAATACTCTTAAACTATAAAGTACAGTATATAAAGTATATAAAATACATTTTTGTAGTACATACTCTATATATTCTAGTGGAGGGTACTGGACTATTGATCAGAAGATTTAGGGTTTAAGTTTTGGCATGTTCTGAACACTATAGCGTCTATGGCCAAAGCTTAAAACTGCTTGTGAACTAAAGTTTACTTACCCAATACTGGTTTAGTTGAGATTCAGTTCACATAGAGATGTCCTGATTTTACTTTAGAATTAATTGGTATCATTTAGAATTAATTGTGCCATCAATAATGGCAAAATGTCCTGTCCTATATGCAAAACAGGCTCAAAGACACTACCACCACGACCACCACAATTCACAGATTAAATATGGTTCTTATGCTGGAAAGAAGTGTGTTCCTTTCTCCAGACATAACACATCAAATACATTCAAACAAAAAACCCTTCTATTTCAGTTCCATTCATCTACAAAGCAAGTTCTAATAGCCTTCTGGCTTGTCCACATGAGTACTGCAGATGGGCAGCAGTGTTCTGTTTGACCAGCACAGGATCTCACCTTGCACTAAACACCACCATTGCATTCTTTGTTGGCCGACCACTTAATCTACCGTATCTGACTGTGGATTGGCCCAAACTCTTTAGTTATGGTTTTGTGACCTTTTCCAGCGCGATACGCATCAATAACTCTGTTTGTGAGGATCTAAAAAAAATCTTTGTTGATTCTATGACACAGTTCTTCAAATGCATTGTGAAGATCAGACTTATCTGATGCAGATCCCACACGCACACACACACACACACACACACACACACACACACACACACACACACACACACACACACACACACACAC
>JAUZST010079666.1:0-47143 GCA_034779995.1 Parotocinclus haroldoi | reverse complement strand
GTCCTTATGCCTTTGCTTACTCTTACACGCAGCTAGCTTAAGCGGCTAACCGAATGCGCTACTACAGTGTGCGCTTAGCTTAGCGCTTGCATTCATGTAGTTTAGGTCTAAGCTAAAAGCGAAATAATAGAGACGATCTTCTTTAATATTCGTCAAGGTGTCTCGCTTTGTTTACTTTGTAATAAATTATTTATGTCGCGGACTTTGGTGGCATTTGATGTAGCCTTTCCAGCTAATGCTTACATGGTCAAAACAAGTTAGCACGTTGGTGCGTGATAGGTTCCACCTACAAGATGCAGAGATGGCCCTTTCATTTGGTGTCCGTGTGGTAATGATGATGCTCTAAATTGGGATTTTACAACAATGGTTTGGTCGACCTTTCTCAAGGAAAGGTTGGTCATAATTGTGT
Source organism: Parotocinclus haroldoi (assembly GCA_034779995.1). Lineage (NCBI taxonomy): Eukaryota > Metazoa > Chordata > Actinopteri > Siluriformes > Loricariidae > Parotocinclus > Parotocinclus haroldoi. The sequence goes on along the minus strand of JAUZST010079666.1, from coordinate 46,734 downwards.
TGGTGAGCAGATGCGTTTGTTGCGAAATAAAATTACATTACATGGACAGGAGACATGACTGCGCAAGGGTTTGATCCCAACCTTGAACGACTGTATATAGTTGGTGTGCCCTTCTCAAGTCTGCGCGGGTTTGCTCTGTGTACTTTGCTTTTCTTTCACAGTCTAAAGACATGCATTAGGTTAACACTGTACCTTTTGTAAATAGCCTATGATGCGAAATAAACTAAAAAAATCTGCAGAGTTTTAATGATATCTGTTGTAAATCCCTCCATGCATGAATATGCCTGTCATCCGTGAAGGCTTTCTGAAAGATTTTGGCCAGTGTATTGGAATTGTTATTTTTAACAACATAGTATTTGTAATATCAGTGATGGTGCACAGGAATGCTGTTTTCACAATATCTGTTTTAGTTCATTCCAAAAATGTTGGAAGCATTTGTCCAAAATGTATTGGTATGCTGAACTATTAAGATTTCACTGAGGCTTAGGCCATCCTCTAAAAAAAAAACCTTTAAGACTCCTCCATCAGGCTTTACAGTTGGCACATAGTGCAGTTTATGTGCTCATGTTAATGCCAGAGGCGTTTTTTTTTTAACTCTCCACTTATTGAGTCAATAAAGCAATTATTGCACTATTTCTATAGCAAAGCACTTGAATGTGGTGGCTTGTTATTATCTTTGTCTATTCAGTGTATATTGCCTTAAGTACACTGATAAAAAAATTAGGGGATATTTAATTATGGGATATTTAACTTTGAAATTAACAATTTTTGAGCATTGAAATGAACAACGTGTGCCCAAGAATTCATGAATGTTGACAGCTTATTTGCACAGGTGTACCTTAGACAGACACATGGGGGATGGCAAACAAAAGTGTCAATAATTGCCTCAATAAATTCGTGATCAATATTTATACTGCTCACAAAAACTGAAGGATACCCCAAAATTAAATATCCCCTATTTCTGTGACCAGTGTAACTACATGTGATCCCCTGACCTGCCTCGTGTCCCTCATTTAATTAAAATATGCAAAATCTGACCTGGGACAGCTGAAACTCATAACCAGATATCAAGATGGTTTTGCTTGATCATATCATTCTCTATATACTATCAGCACCATTGCATGAGAATAACCCACAAAGTTGGCTCAAGTTCTTCATTTTAACCTGGATTCACATTAACCCACCTGATGCTATTCTAGGTCACCCTTCTAATTCCCATATGAAGAAACTCTAATCAGGTGGCACAGTGGCTTGTTGGGTAGCACTGTGAGAATTCCCTGGCTTCTATCCCAGGTGAAGCAGTCTGGGTCCTTTCTTTGTGGAGTTTGCTTGTCTTGCCTGTGTCTGTGAGTTTATTGTGGGCACTCTGGTTTCCTCCCAAAGTCCAAAGACATGTATTAGTTTAAGTGATTAAGCTAATGTGGAACTAGTCTGTGCATGTGGTATGGCTAGTATGGCTGTTTGATGCATTATGCATTGACGTCTAGGTTTTTCCTGTCTTGCATCCTATGTTACCAACCAGACATTGGAAATAATAGGACCTGCACCTGCAACCCTGTCCAGGATCAAGTGGAAAAGAAAATTTATAAATAAGGTAGCTTAAATCATGAAATTATAGGTGTCTCTAAAGAAGTGGCCACTCACTGTTTGTTACAGTAAATGTGTATGCTTTTATCTGACACTGCATGGGTTTTGTGCTTGAACATTGATCCATGTTGTAGGTGTCTCGTTAGAGTATGTCAGAGACTTATTCTTTTTACTGATCAAAAGGGTGCTCCACTTTCAATGGCTGATAGTGGGCCTAAAATGTTTACATTTATGTCATTTAGCAAAAGCCCTTATCCAGAGCAACTTACATTTACTACAGTCTTACAGTCCAAGCAATTGTGGGTTAAGGGTCTTACTCAGTGAACCAGCTGTGTCAGCGGTGGGATTTGAACCCTGGACCACCATCCAGTACCTTAACCACTAGGCCACCACAGCCCCACAGTGTTTGTAATGAGTATATGTACAAAGTGCATCTGTATGATGGGTAACTCTGGCAAACGATATCAGGTATATTACAGGCACTGTAATCACATAGAGGAAAATGATATTTAGCCCATATGTTCTACTTCACTGAGATCCTGCTTGTTAATATCTGAGTAGTGGTCTAGGTTGTTTTATTGTCTGCCTGGTAACAAATACTTACAGAATATCTGTACTGTACTTGCATTGTGGCAACTTGAACTGTTTTCATGTTTTGTAAGTTGCTCTGGAATTATATACAACTATATATGTTTAATATACCAAAAATCACCCCAACAGTTTTATGAAAGTTGCAAAGTGGGCATTCTTAATCCATAATACTGTTTACCACTGATCTTTCAGTCCGGTCTTTTTCGGCTTTAGCATATCTTGGTCTTTTGTGGCTTCTTGGCTGCTACCCTTCTAAGAAAACCATTCCTGATCCACCTTCTTTGGACTATAGCTATTACTCACGTGCATGAAATGCATGCAATTTTTTCATTTTTTTAATACGACAGACACAGTTCCTGTATTTTATGGTTATTTTCTAATTATACGAGATAAGGTAATAGTATTCTAAGAAACTTCATCAATTATTTACAGGGTCTGTTTTTGTTGCTGCTGCCTGGTTCATAAATAACAGTGGACGACAAATGTTCAAAAGTTTTTGCTCCGTAAAATAAAGCATGAGGCTATGAGGCGACAATGTCAAACTGAGCATAAAAATAAAATTAGGTTTGCTGTAACACATACACATTTGGAGAGACATTTAAAATGAATGTATTGAATTGATTCTAAGTTAATGAATGAATGTATCTGTTTTATATTTTGACAAACCACGTCACTTAATTCTGACTGCGTCATCAAATGAGGATAACCAGATATAAAGTATTCAAAATCTAGGCCAGTTTTGTTTTCCTCGTCTGGTTCATGCATTGTGACATCTTCGGCGGATTCTTCTATTATCAATGTCTCTGGTGACAGTACTGGCAAACTGTCATCATGTGGCACTGGTCTGAATGCAAAATGGGATATTCAATATATTCTTTCTGTTTGTATTAGAGAAGTGAGATAAATTGTACAATTGTAGATCCGAAGTAGTGCTTTCTTCACAAGGCCTTTAAACCATAAGCATATACTCGTCACACTTGTAACAGAATATATCACAGCCTTTGCAGCATTAACGTAATTATATTCACTATGCATCAACGTGCCCAGCTTCTAAAATGATTAAGCATGACCAAGAGAACAGTTGCATAGACTCTACACTGAATATAACTTGCTTTATGGGCAATACTACTACTACAGTACTAGTACATTTAAAATACTTTATAAGGGGAAAGCATTGATTTTTGAAATCAGCAGTCCAAGAGTGTTCAAATGAGTGATCAAAATCTTTGTAGTCCAATGTACCTTTTCTGTAAGATGTAACATAAAGCACATTAAAATGATATTTTCATATCACTTCATTAAACCCATTCACTTAGCCTCCCTCGTTTGTGCAGCCCTGAGAAAACAGCATTGTGCTACTATTAAGACAAAGTCACAATTGTTTCTATAGCACTTTTTACAGTGGATCATTAAATTAAAGCAGTTTTACAATTTTGTATTATCTTCTATTAACAAACTGAGCAAGCCTGGGGCAAATGTGCCAAGGAAATACTCCCTGAACATTTACATTTCCAGCATTTAGCAGACTCCCTTAATCTTACAACTTATAAGATTTATATAGGTGGAGAGGGTGGACCTTCTAGTCCAGAGTCCAGCACCTTAACCACTAGGCTACCACAGTCCCATTATAAGGAAGAGTCCCTGGGCGGCTTGTATGATATGCGTAAAAATGATCAAATTAATAAGTTTATAGTAATAGTTGAAATAAACAGAAGCTAATTATATATGTAAAACATACTAACATTAGTGAAAATAAATAAAACAAATATTAAATAGTATACTATTATTAACAAAACGAGTTTAAATATTGCTTGTGTTAATTTGAATGCTATCACATTGGATTTATTTGTTGCTGATCACAAATTAGATAATTGCTTCTGCTCTTATGGCATGGCCAAGTTAACTTTCCATTTTCCACAATCTAGAAATTGTCATAAATAACAGCGTGCATAAGATGCCTAAAAAGGTTGTGATCATCACAGTGATATGGGGGTGCAGTGATCAGTGAAGATGCCTCACAGCTTCATGGGCCGAGATTTGTGTCCTGGCTCTATCACTACCTCAGCAGAGTGGACATATTCTTGTTGTGACTACATGTTTTTGTTTGTTAGTTTGGTTTGTACTCCTGTTTCCTCACACAGTTTGAAAACGTGTAGTCAGACATTCCATGCATTTTCAACAAACAATTAATTAAAGCCATTTAAAGTTTTCAGTCAGAGAGTGCAGAGCTTAAGTTTCATTATTTATTTGTTTTGGTGTACACATTATCAAGCAAAGCATTTCAAATGTGGTTTACACTTCTTGGTTAACTCATGCTTAAACAATATACATTAAGAAAAGTATAAAGCCTTATCAATAAACCAAGATTATAATGAATATAGGTTCACTTTCAGCTATCGGATTTTTGGGGGCCAAGTATGCTCACACCTACAAGGAATTTGTTTTTGGGTACAGTAGCTCACAGTGCACGATAACTGACATTACAGAATTAACATAAAACATGCCCAACCTAGCCATCCTCTTACACACACACACACCCACCTAGAGACACAGTGACATACACGTACAAAAAAACACATCTGTAGACTTTGTAGACTTTATCTTAATACAGTTTTCATTTGACTGAAATTGAATAGAGCAGGAGTATACAAATGTAAAGAGCAGACTGTTTGAATTTGTGAGACCTTTTGAGACATCTTTTAAAGCACACTTTTAGGAGCATTAAACCTGGGGCCCACTGTACTCCCAAATGATCAGTTCCGTGTGCGAGAGGGTGTTGGTCAGATGAGGATTCAGGATATTCTGAAACGGAGCTCTGCTAATAACTTCTGCTTTGCTTACTTCTCAGGTTTGAATGATGTCAGAGCAGGATTTGGTGGAGATAGTCCAGATTGCTGTAGCAGACTTAAATCATGAAGACCATGATGCAGGTAATCATGTAGACTTCACTCCATTTTATAAACATCACAAGGGAAATTGTTCACATGCAATACCAGATGGCAGACTTGGGCAGATTGTTGTTAACTTTGGTATCCTTAGGTTTGAGTGCTCACATTGTCCCTCTCTAAAGCCAAGGCTTTCAGTCATATGTTCTTGATTGCGTTAATCTTAACTGTGTGTAAATTATAAACTATAAATGAATGAATGGAACAGTCGTAATATTAAACTTTCTGAATCACTAAAATTATTTACACATTCGTAGGTATTTGTTGCTTGCTTTGGCTTTTGGTTTTGGTGGATATAAAAATGTAATTCAATATATAAAGGCTGGCTAGTTGAACTAAAATATAATATACAATCAGTGTGTATTCTTATTTTATGTATGTCTTTATTGTGTGATGATACGAAGATGTTTTCTGTTCCTTAAAGTTTGAAGTTTGTGCTTTTAGGTGCCATTTGTTATGTTTTAATTGTTTAGATGTACTGGAGAATCATGAGGATGCAGATAAGCCTGAACGGAAGCGGGCACGGATAGAAAGCAGTAATCAGGACGCAACTCTCAAGGCAAAGACAGCATTGAATTTTTGCTCTGTGTTACTGTAGTTAATGTTTACTCTCCAGAAATATAGTTCTTGTGATGTGTTAAAAGCTTAACTGCAGGAACAATCGAATAAAGGATCTTTATAGCACAACAAATATGTTCGTTTCCTGGTTGATTTACAAGTTGGCCTTTAATTAAGAAAGGTTTGGTATGAAATTGGTTACTTAATGAACCGTCTTAAGGCAAATCTAACTGAGGGCTTGATTAAGGTGTTACAAACCTTTTGGGAATTGCATCTCTGAGTAAATGGCTCATAAAATGGGAACTACACAAGCCATAGCAACAATTACATCAACATTACATTTTACATTAACAATCACATTTGTTAAACTTTAATTGACAAATACATATTTCAAAATAAAATATCCCATAATTAAATATGCCCTAATTTTTGTGAGCAGTATATTTAACAGAGTCAAAAGTATACGTTGATATATGGCTTATTTTTGTCCTCTGCATTAGGCAGCTGGCAGTCCTTTAGGGAATTCCAAGTTGTATTAGGTCATTCTACAGAAAAACGGCTGTATACGGAAGATGAAGTAGAATAGCACGAAAATGATAAAAGAAGAAGTAAATCAGTCCGTCAACAACACTGCCTGGAACAGTTTAGAAAAAGTCATAGTGCAAGCATCAGTCCCTTTGAAATCATTTGGCATGCTCTGAAGCAGGGCGTTCAAGCAAGACATCCCAAAAAGACGCATAAACAAAAACCGGTTTCTATTTGAGGATTAGGCCAAAATTCCCCTAACTGCCGCGCAGTACGGATCAGCAGCTGCAGAATGTGTTTTGATGAAGTTATTGCCAATAAAAGCGTTTATGCTTATTGCTGTATATAAGAGTTTACATACTTTCCCTATCAGTAACCTTGAATTTTCAAAACCATCTGGAATCTCGTGTTTTACGAGCCATTTATGCCGGAATCCTAATGGGTCCATAAACTTTTTTTTCACAATTGTAAATTATCGGGTAATCAGAGTGTGATGAGAGAGTAACACGAGAAAGTAACATGATGCTTCAATTCATCTTTTATCATTCCTGTAATGAAGTTCTTGTCTGGCACGTTTTAGGCAATGCTGGTGTCCATTAGCCAGGCGATCTGCCAGAGGCTGGACAACATGGAGGCAAAGCTACAGCTTTTGGAGGCGACGTGCCGGGCTCTGGAGGAGAAGTTTGACACCGTAATGGGGAAGAGCCCTGGACCTATTCAGGTGCCCATGGTGGCTGGTTCACCATTTGGTGCCACACAGAGCTGTGACAAAATTCGCTGGTGAGTACATGGATGGGATCTGTACATTGTAAAAAAAAAAACTCCTGCACTGTTGTCATGGCTTCAGTATTTCATTTTTTCAAACAAAGAAGGCCATATGTTAGGTTAAATCTTGAAATATTTGTATCTGCCTTGCCTGTGTTTTTGAATGATTGGATTTCAAGTGTAGATCCTTTGGCTCGTAGGCATGAGCCAGCTGATTGAACACACAGTTTCTGAGGACCTGGGTTTATACCTTGGTCATATACCTCTGGCTTCAGTGAATTATGGACTCCCTGTCCAGAATAAGTGTGCAGGTACTTCCAGATGTACAACTGGGATGTGTTCTGACAAATCCATTGTAACTTAAATGATTCATAAATTTTAATCACGTTTAAATCATGACCGCGACCACAGCTTTTCCTTTACATTTGACTCGTACTGACGAGGGCTAGAGATTTTAGTGCATAGTATACTTTAAACATGTTTAAAACACATTAAACCAAATTTGGGAAAATTAATGTACAGATTATTATATGAAATTATATTATTATATTTCTCATTTATATATCTCATGCAGTTTTTTGAATGATGTACTGAACATGAAAAACAGTAGATTGCCTGAAAAAATTTGAAAATCGAAATCCAGATTAGGGGTTCTGCTGAATGCCTATTTATGGTTATTATCAGATTCTCATTGTAAATGTTGAAATGTCATCGGGTCATCATAAAACAGTTAGTAATTGTATTCCCAGTGTGTCAGTGTGAGTAGTACGTGATGCAATAAAAATAAATAATAATACATCCATAATTAAACTCTGAGTTTATGATACAGGTGAGAGTTAGGGTTAGGGTTAGGGTTAGGGTTAGGGTTAGATGAAGGTTCAGATGGCAAGTGTTCAAATAGAATTCATAGTTCAGTATAATTGAAGATGCTGTTTCTTTTTTGTTGGTCTATTACATGTAGTATGTTTCACATATTTCAACTGAGGGTAAAAACCAGGTGCTTTCACCGCAGCTCTAACCAGGAGACTCTTCATCATTGTGTCTCCAGTGTTGTACCTCAGACCAACGTGGTGGTGAGTGGTGAACGAGCAAAACCTGTCCAGGAGGAACCACTTGCTCGCACCACAGACTCTTTGGAGAATCTACTCAGCACGTGAGTGCTTCACATGTTCCTTCTTTGCATGTATTCAGGTGTACATCCCCAAATGTTGGGACAGTATGGAAAATGCATATAAAATGATATTATATTACCTAATGTTTTGTCTGGTCAACATTATTAGCAATATGTTTATTTTAAAAGTTGGGATGGTAAAGCATTTACCCTTTTGTAATTTTGCTGTTCCTTTTCACCACGGTTAAATGATGTTTTTGTCACAGAGGATACCAAGGGATTTAGTGCTTCAGGTGTACTTTTGTCCTATTCCTTCTACAAGCACGTCTTAAGATGTACAACAGCACAGGGTCGTCGTTGTTGCATTTTTCAGTGACATCCCGCCACAGACCCTGGCCTTTGGACTTATTGCTGATAACAGTCTGGATGGTCCTTTTCATCTTTGGCCTGGAGCACTTGGCTTCATTCTTTCCAAAAAATACCTGAGACATTGATTCATCTGAGCAAGATATGTTTCGTCTGAGAGATGGTACATCCTAGATGCCTTTAAGTCGACGTTGCTTCTGGACATGTTTAACATGAGATTAATTTTTTTCACATTAAAGTTTTAACTGTCGTTTGTGTAAGTCTCTACTGTAATGCTTGTGAAAGTAACCTCTTGCCCATGTGGATATGTCAGCTATTGATCATGGTTCTTAATGCAGCACCGTCTGAGGGATCAGAGATCACAGGGGTTCAGCCTTGGCCTTTATGCACACTAATTCCCGATTCCATAAATCATTTAATGATATTACGCACTGTAGAAGAAGAAATATGCAAAACTCCACGAGTCTTTCTTTGAGGTACACTGTTTTTATACATCTAAAGTGTTTTCTGACGCATTTGTTGACAACTTGCAGATCCTCTAGCCATCTTTGCTCAATGCAGGAATGGATGTTTATTAACAAATTAAATGAAGTTGACCAGACAAGACTGGAAATATCTCAGGTTCATGATGTCTACAATGGAAAAAAGTTAAAGTAAATGTAATGAACTCTTGTGTTTTTTATATTTATTTTCCATACTGTCCCAACATGTTCTTCTTTGGGGTTGTACAGACAGGTAAAATCTACCGAGTAGCCATGTTGTGAATACCGTTTCTTGTGTGGTTGAGGAGGGCCTCATAATTTTATCTTTGCACACATGTCAAGAATCAGAAATCATATTTAGTTGTGTGGTAAACAGAGGGTCTGGATCTTTCATATCTATGTATGAAAAACACAAAGCTTTTTTTTATGTTTGAACCTTTCTCGTGTGGAATTATTTACATTATGAATATCTCAGGAACTTAAGACTATACAGCATCAATCATCCGCTAGTCCATTTATTGGAGTTTTCAAAACTAATTATGGCAATGTTTTTAACTGACCCAATTTCTGAACTGCCCCAAATGTCTAGTGTAATGGTACCTTTGTGTAAGCCAGCAGACATTCTCCATGCAATGGCCCATGGAGGAATTTTGTTGGATAAAACACACTAGTAAATGTGTCTATCCTTGCCAAATAAAGCACTTTATCCAATACTGTGTGCTTTGAGAGTTTAACGGAAAATGGTTTGAATTGGACAGAACTTAGTTTGAACCATTGTACTGAACACTGACTTTAACTGAGCAAAATTATCCACACAGTGAAAGGCAGCGAAAACCCTTCCTATTGCCCTGTTAGAAGGTTATAAAGTTCATGTACACTACCGATACAGTTAAAAATAAAGAACTACTATCTCATATTTAACCACTGAATAAAAAAAAAGTGACAGCACAGTGGTTCAGTGAGTAGCACTGTTGCCTTGCAGCAAGAAGGTCCTGGGTTTGATACCAGTTGGAGAGGTCTGGGTTCTTTCTGTGTGTAGTCTGCATATCTGTCTCTGTGTGGATTTACTCTGGGTGCTCTGGTTTCATCCCACAGGCCAAATCCATACTTGTTAGATTTATTCATTACTAGTGTGTGAGTGTGTATGGGTTTGTGAGTGCATATGCCCTACGGTGAATTGGTGCCCTTATGCTCAATGCTGCTAGCTACTCTCTCGCACCTCTGCCCGGGCTTAGGTGGGTAAGAAAGTGAATAACTGCATGGAGGGCAGCACGGTGGTTTGGTGGGTAGCACTGCTACGTCACAGCAAGAAGGTCCCGGGTTCAATCCCAGGGTGGGTGCTTTCTGTGTGGAGTCTGCATGTCCTTCCTGTGTCTGCCTGGGTTTACTCTGGGTACTCCTCTGGGTTTCCTCCCACAGTGCAGAGACATGTGAGTTAGGTTAATTGGTGTCTCTAAAGTGCCCCTTAGTATGTGACTGTGTGTGTGTGTGTGTGTCCTAGTCCTACGATGTATTGGCTCCCCATCTAGGTTTGTTCCTGCCCTTGTGCTTAGAGTGGCTGGGTGGGCACCGGCACTTGGCCTGTGTGGATTAAGCGGAAGATAATGGATGGATGGATGAATGAATAAAACATTAGCATGTTTCATGATAAAGTTTTGAAAAGTTCACATAATTTAGTAAATAATATGTTTAAATATACTGAGGGTGCTGCTGCTCAACCCAGCAGGCTGGCTGCTTCCCATGTTCCCAGCATCTGCGAGGGAGTATTTGTTTATCATTGGCCTGGGGGAAAGAAATCTAAATACGATTTCTGTTAAATGTGTATTTATAAATCGAAATTTTGCAAACCTGATCCTTCATAATTCGAGAGGAGCACCTGTATAATCCAAGCTGTTTCTTATTTTCCTGTCCTTTAACGGTCTGTTATATGCAGCGTTGAGTTGACTTCTGTTCAGTTTGCTTTCCTTCCACAATGAGCAATCATTATCCATCTGTAAAAGCTTACAGCCAAATATATGTTAGCCGCACGCTAACCATCCCATGGCTCAGCCCTGGCATATAAAAAGCTATTCAATTCTTCCTGTGTTTTAGCTTTAGGCCAAATCCAAAGCTCAAATCATTTTAGCATTTTACAAATGTCATTGTTGACTACCCAGCTGTTCCTTAAACAAAGTTAACTAAATTGTGGTCTTGTGTTTTTTTATTTGAACTCCTACAGTATGTCAGTCTAAATACCAGTTGAACCCAATTCAGGATGTCTGGTTTGGGGGAAATGTAATATATTTGCTAAACCATTAACAATTGCCTGTTCAATTTGCAGTGCAGTGGGCAGAACGAGACAAAAAACCATCGTGCTCAAGGTGCCAGGACCTGAAGAAAGCCAGGAAGACCAAGACAGTGGATCAGAGGCCAGCGACTCCATGTCAAACAGCGGCCAGGCCTCGGGGCAAAGCACCAACAATGTCACACTCATCACCCTCAACTCAGAAGGTGAGAGAAGGCTGCCTTTAGACAATGGGGAGAAAATACTGCAAACAGGCTTGCTTGGCTTATTTACATGAAAGAAACATCAAAGGCATGTGTTTTCATGTGATGGTGGTGATGGGACTTCTATATTATCAATTTGAGGTGGATATCACTTGTATACTCGCTCATATGCTATCTAGATAGCGTTGAGTCATAACAACTGTATAGTTTGTTCATATAAAGCTCATGATATGTGGGAGGCATTTCTTACACGCAAGTTATTCACAGTCACTCATGCCTAAGGGTAATTTAGAAACACAAGTCCACCTACCTGTTTGGTTTGGAAGGTGGAAGAAAAGTAGAGGGCCTGGTGGAAAACCATGAAACCATGTGGAGAAATTGGCTACTATACAGACTAGAGAAGTTTGCCAGTTTTATCAGCTTGAATCAGCAAAAAGGTCTGACAATTATCAATTTTGGTAAGTCGCAGATAGATCAGAAAAGCTGAATAATGGATGCCAGATGCATCGGTTACAAAATCAACACAAGCATAGACTGACATGATACACTTATTGCTCACAAGTTGCAATATGGAATTTCTTTCTTGCATAATTTTTTTAACAGATTAAAAAAATTACTAGAACTAGCTTTACATTTGTAAACAAAATGCTCTATTGTAGCTTCACCAGATCATAAATAACCAGGTCAAATAATTTGTTTTTGTTTGTGAAGAATAAAAATTCAAAATAACATGTACAATTGTGGGCAGTTGTATTCCCGTGTGGATTAAGCGGAAGTTAATGGATGGATGAATGTACATTTCAAATGTTTAACAAAAAGAGAATCTTAGAGCTGCTGCAACAAACTGCTATTGTAACAGTTGTACTATACTTCTCACAAAAAACATTTTTTGAGCAGTGTTTATTTAAATTGTTAAATGCCATATTAGATTAAAAAAAATTCCAAGTAAACAAACAAACTGGTTTCCATTGCAGAATGGAAGATGATGAAAACAAACGAGAGAGTTGCCTCCCTAGTCAGAATAACAAACACGGGTTTTTTAAACCACCGTACAGTCAGACACCCTTATCTGAATGTAAGAAATTTTCAACTTGTTCCTGTGAGACCTTTCAACCTGGTTTTAATATATCGGCCACCAATCCACTACTGGGCACATATACAAATTCATTTGACTCATTCATGCTTATTTTTGGAATGTGGGAGTAACTTGAGTACCTGATGGAAACCTACACCGACACAGGGAGAACAGGCAAACTCCACACAGGCTTTGGCACCTTTGTCAAACCTCTGGAACTTCTGTCGTTTGGAACCTTGCTATGGTTAGGTTTCTCTGGGAGACTATGAACTCACATATGTCACACTCTTCCTCCATTTCATATCCCTCTAAAATCTTTGTCAGACCTGAAATAGAGTTCTGGTAATTTTAGGTTATATGTGGCTGGTTCTGAAGTTTTGGTTCTGCTTGACATAACATTATTCTATGTATTGTAGTACTGTATAAAGCTCTTATGAGCTTTCTCTCCCTCATGGACTGCAGCTGCTCCTTAAAAAAATAAAACAATCTCTCATATATACTGTACGGTATGTACTTATGTAGTAAGCCAACGCCAGATGATAAACATCCCATTTCTGTCTTTACTATGAACAGATGTTAGTCTCTATTTTTTTAAATGATATGACAAAGCTCGGTAAAAGCTTTTTGATATATCTGTAAACAGAATTTGCTCCCAGTGTATGCTTTTAGAAGCCACATTAGAAATATTTATTAAAAAGCAAAAAATAGTATAGCTTTTCTTTAACTTATTGGGTGTATATTTGATTGCTCATTTTTATTTCCTAATGTGGATTGTTATTTCATTGTTAAATTGATTGTACTGGTTTAAGTAGTTTATTGTTATATTAATTTGTGGGATTACTGTATTTTAGTTCCTTTTACATATTCACGTGTTTCCTATTTAGTTAGTTTGGTTGTTTGTTTTCCTTTTGCTGGTATTGACTGTGCATGCCTTGGCCACATTTTATAGGATGTTTTTGCTAAATACATAGAACTAGAGTAAGGCAAGTACAGTATGTACAATTTTTTGTTTAAGCAAAGTATGTTTCTGGCTGTTTGACTGTTTGGAATGCATTGGATGTGAGCTTGGGATCACAGCTGGTTTTGTGTGAACGCCATTGGCTGTTTTATTATGTTTATGTTTTTTGTTGTGGTTTGTGGTAGCGTCTTTTGTACACAGCCATTATTCATATATGCTATTACTCAAAGCAGTGGATTTCTATGACTTTCATATGTGTTTTATTCTGTCATTTTCTGTTCCCTCTTCTACACAAGCCTTATTAGCCAGAAAGTTCCATTCCATTCGGCACCCTCAGTCATGATAATGACTGGTACATATTTGTTACTATCAAAGCTATCATCCCATCTTTTTCTTGTCAACAGCACCTGTTTTTTTCTGATAATCTTTCATTACTCAGGCATATCTGCTTTCCCCTGATGTTTCTTAGGATGTCTCAAACCAACTGCACCCTGTTGCAGTGATTCTAACCCTCAATTGGATTCTGGCAGCTGCTTTAAGTTCATAGAGGTTTCTAAATGCCATCTTCATATTTTGTTCGCTAAATACATAGCTGGTTCTTCTGAGAATATACAGTGCAGACTGTAGGTTTTATGTGGTGCCTGTGGCTTTAGCCATACTAAAAGTGATTGTGGTGGTGGCTAAGGTACTGGATTATGGACCAGAAGGTCCAGGGTTCAAATCTCACCTCTGCCAAACAGCCACTGTTAGCAAAACCCTTAACCCACAATTGCTTAGTTTGAATCAGTTGCTCTGGATAAGGGTGTCTGTTAAATGACTAAATGTAAAAGTGGTACAGTGGTTCCATGAGACCCATTATGATATAGCATAAATAATGATCATGTGTAATCTTTAATATCACAGCATCAATTTCATAATATTTGGCATATTCTGATAATCTCAAGCACATATATGTTGTGGTGGCGCAGTAGCTAAGAAACATACTATTGAAAAGAAGAGGTTAAGGGTTCCTGCCCTGGTTCTGCCAGTGTTGCCACTGTCGGATCCTTGAGTAAGGCCTTACGTACTTGTGTTGGACCTTAAGACTGTATCAGTTGCAAGTTGCTCAGGATAAGGGCATCTGCTAAATTCCATACATGCAAATAATTTACACTGTTCGACCCTAAAAAAATAGTGTTTCTGTTCTTGTACCATCAACCCTCTGACCCCTTGAAGCATGGATTGCACAGGATCTCTGGTGGTGTCCTTTGCTATCTGGCACCAAGACATCAGCAGCAAGTTGTCAAAACTGAGAGCTCAGCCTTCATAGAGTGAGCTTGTTTGTCTAGCAGATATTTGATCGGATTGAGATCTGGGCTATTTCGAGGCCAGCTCAACACCTTAAACTCTGTGTTGTACCTCAAATTACTTCTGAACATTTTTTGAAAGAGGCACCTGCCATTGCAGTAATGGGATGTACTTGGTCTACAATAGTGTTTAGGTAGGTTGCGTAGGCAAGAGTAACATCCACATGCCAGGATGCAAGTTTCCCAGAGCATCCCTTTGTCATTATTATTTACTTCGGTGGTCAATGTTATGTCTGATAAGTGTATCGTGGGAAATTTAACACACACGGTAGATTTGGTGTTGGCATTTAAGATGTAAACACTAGCGAGTGACTGTAAGTATACAAATATAACATGCCCCATGTGTTAGAAGTAACTGAAATGAGGTGCTTTTGATTGTGACTGTGAAATCCTTACAATTTCATTGAGTATTTCCGAATTTTGATTTCATCTGTTGGGGTCCATATTCATTGATCTGTTTATACATGGCAAGTACAGTACATAAAATACAGTATAGTACAGCTTAAAATAAATAGAGGTGTCTATTGTAGTATTGGTCTACATCTTACACCGTTTCATTTACTACTTGTCATAGTGAGCGAAAGCTAAGTGAAATACAATAGTGATATAACTAGTGGCTAGTGTTTTATATATATTAGTGATTATATAGTGGATATATAGTGTACCGTGTAATCAAACTGTCACTGCGCTACTCCTAAGCAAGAACTCTAACCCACACCTGATTGTTAGGGTCACTCTAAATAAGAGCATCTGCGTCTATTATATAATAAAAATAATAATAATAATTGCGTGTCCGTACCAATATTGACCACCAGGGGTCGGGTTTGTATAAGGTTCAGTCTAAAAGCAAAGCTTATTCTCTGCTGTCTATTGCGATATTGCAATGTGTTTAGATGTAGAAACATTTGCCTGGTTCATACGGTTGGTGAGTTTGGATATAATTATTCTTAGCTCTTTTATGGCTTACAGACTTTTATACGCAAAGCACTCCTTTAGTTTGTACTGATCATTTTGTAGATGCAGTAAACAAATACTGAATTTATGTATTAAGAGGGAAGTGTTTAAAATAATCCCACATAATTTAAAAAAACGTAGTAGGAAATTTAAGACAGAAGTTTTCAAACCTCACCCAGCAGTTCAATTTTGCCAGATCACGTTGCCAGTTGGAATACACTTTGACCAGAAACACAAAAATGGCCTGTATTATTTATGTATAAAGAGTGGCATTGAGATATCACTTATGTACCTCACAATACCATTGCTGAGCATTCAACACTAGTTTAAAAAAAAAAAGCAAATTCAGCATGAAATTTGGTTAGATATCTTTAATGACGGCATCCCAATACACTGTATCTCTGCATTTCTGCATGCCTGACACATCTGGAGTAGTTCATGCTTTCTCCACTTTTAATAACAGGAAAAACTGGTTCTCATCATAAATATGTATTTATTGTCATACCAGCTTAATCTTATTCAGCGTCATTTGGGAGCCAGTGTGATCCTGAGTCCATCACATGGCACACTGTGTTACTATAGAGACATTAATTAACATGAAGCTTGTGTCATGTACGTTCTTGGTTATTTGATTGTGGACCATAATAGGGAAGCTCATAATAATAACGAAGATGTGTGAAACCTGCTCTTATATAGGTGCAACAATTTGTGCATTGATATTGGTTAGGTGCATTTGTTTTATCAAAATATTTTAGAGCAAATATTCAGGATTCGGCAGATACTGTTATCCAGAGCTACTTTCAGCTACTACAGCTGTACTCAGGAACCCATCAGTGGCAGTTCCCTGAACTTCCTGCTTAGTAGTCCAGTACGTTAAGCACTGCGCAACCATGCTCCCTATGTAATACTTGTAAATCCTTAAGGCGGGTGTATACCAAACTTTAAAAATACCCCAAAGATCTAGAGAGCTTGATTAGGGTTTACAGACAGATAGCAATAAAATAGCTGAAAATCCTGAAAAACCATTTTGAAACTTCGTTTATAAGTTTTTCTTTTTATTTACCAGTTTTGTTAAATAGCTCAGATAAAGGTTATGATGAATATCATTCACACATGGTACTCCACTGCTTAATTTCAGAGTGGTTAAAATTGAGCTTATAATCAGAGGTGGCTAGAGCAACAAAAATATTACTCAAGTAAAAGTACTGTTTTTCCTTAAAAGTGCTCATTAAAATAATTACTTCAGTTAGAGTGGAAAAAAAGTGTTTTTTGAAAAACTTTCCTAAGTACTGAATTATACACATGCGATAAAATTGACAAAAGAAGATAAAAAAAAATCCCAAATAAATAATTAAAGTCAAAGTCCTAACCTTTAAGATCACAAGGCACAGGTGTAAGCGTGCCCTGGACGAAACGTCAGTCTCTGTTGGAGCAGTGGGGGATGATCAGACATAGACGTTTGTGACTGTATATGATCACCTACCTCACCAAAAGTCTCTACTGGTAAATACAAGTTAGATCCCTGTGGCGGTCTAGCATATTTAACAGCTGTGCTAGTCAAGCTCTCCTGCTCTTATTTGTGAAAGTAATGGGGTGAAAGTATAATATATCCCTAAGTTGTTTAATCAAAAAACAATTTAAATTAAATTACGATGTACATTAATACCCACTTCTGCATGTAATAAAAGAGATGGTAATTCTTGTAACATACAGTTTTACTGCACATATATATGTTTCTGATAAATTTCACAAAGTGCTTACATGAAAAATCACCATGGTGAAAGCCAGCATGTATTGTCCTATATTGCCTGATTGTTTTTTTTAAGTAGCAGTTGGACACAAGGGACGTTATCGATCAATCATAAAGGAATTTTGCTATACTGTAAAACAAAAGTCTTAGGTCACCAATAGTTTAGATGTTTAAGTAATTGTTTAAGTAATGGTTTAATGGCCATATATAGTTAAATACAACCAAAAAATACAGTGAGTTTGTACACAGTATTAAAACACCATAAACAAAGCAAGAGAAAATAGCTTCCATAGGCTACATTGCTAAGTGTTGGTGTGACACTTGACCAACAGCAGAATGTGGCAGCTTTATCAGAATGCCAAGTTTGCCCTTCTGCAACCCGAAGAAGGGTTAAGATATGAAAAAACACACATAGGAAGAAGGAAGATCAAGTGGAAAAAGGAAGGAAAGTGACAAATACAAATTTGGAATTCTTATGTCCAGCCTTCAACAATATCTTACATGATCATTTATGATCATTACTCATAAATGCTTTATCTGATCTGCTTATCTTAGTCAGTGTGGTGGGAGACCTTAGCTGGTAGCGCAGGGCAGGAACAATCATAGACAGGGTGCTAATCCATCATAAGGCACATACACACAGTCAAACACTAGTGCCAATTCAGAAAAAAAACAATTAACCTAACAAAACATGTTCATGGACTTTGTGTGAAAATTGGAGTACCAAACAGGCAGAGCAAACAGTTGGTATCGAACCAGGGATCTCAGAGCTGTGAGGGGACAGTGCTAACCACTGCACCACTGTGTCACCCCATGATCATTATTCAGTTGCTAAAACAACAAATCCAAGACAGGTAGTATAAGGCTTTTTTCACAGTATTGTATGTATTGTGTTATGTCAACAACAATGAAAAACAAACTGTATTAGTGGAATTATAAATACCAGTGTTTACCCTGAGGATATGGATAGTCCTCAACACTACACTCAGCCTCCCATTTGCTCTGTTTAACTGGTGGAATAACATAAGATAATTGCATATTGGAACATGATAGGCTTGTATATTTTATAAGGCAGTAACGGTTGCCTGTCATACGTTCAGTTTGAACTCCAATTAGTTTTTCTCTAGTGGCAGTTGTCTCACTCTGAGCAGTCTGCACACTCTAATGAATAAGAAACATTTTTATAAAGTTTACAGCATCTATGAGGGAGCCAGTGCAAAAATGCAATTTTTTTTAATGTGATGTAACAGAGTCAAGCTGTGAAGGATCACAGTCATTAGAATGGAGGCTTCAAGACTGTTTGGGATTATTTGCTTATGTGGAATATGAGCGTAGACTTGGTTAATGTTACACATTTACAACTTAAATTTGATTTGTGCGTCACACCAGAAAAGGTCAGATCAGATCTAATACTGGTTCAGTGTGTCATGCCAGGCTTGAGTCGTGCGTCTCTGGTGGCTTTCATCAATTAAGCTGTTTTGAATCACTTTTCCAGTATAATAGTTAGGCTTGTGCTCTAATTGAAATAATGTAAACCAATGGTTTTCAAAGTGTGGGGGGCGAGAGTACACCGGGGGTGGCATGCCACTAGGTAGGAAATGAAAAAATATGTACTTGGAGAGTGCCACATGAACTTTTGGCTCTCTGTGGAGACAGCTCTGTAGAAAGATTGTTAGAATGATCATACCCTTCACCTCCACTTACCTCTGTGAGTGAAGATTTTCCACATTGACTATGATTCAAATCAAGCACCGCTTGAGACTACAGGTGATCGATGCTTTTTCCTGTCTGCTGTGCAGCCCTGCATCAGCCACATTTGTGGATCAAAGACCCAAAATCATTGTTCCCACTGAAGGAAGGGTTAGCAAAAGAGCAAAGAGCAGTTATTCCATGTTCGTAGTCTTTCAACAATTTATCATATTTGATGTTTTATAATACAAGTTATATTTCGTTCAGATGTCTAAAATATCATGATCACGACACATCTACCCATCACGTGTATGTTTCCACAGAGGATTTCCCTGCAGGGACATGGCTTGGGGACGAAAATAACGCGGAGTTGCGCGTGCGCTGCCCCGTGTCTCCAGCCGACATGCTGCATATCAGCAGCAACTGTCGCACACCAGAGAAGATGGCACTCACACTGCTGGATTACCTGTTCCATCGCGAGGTGCAGGCTGTCTCCAACCTGTCCGGCCAGGGCAAACACGGCAAGAAGCAGCTGGACCCACTCATGATCTACGGCATCCGCTGTGAGTGCCCTAGCCGCAATCACGCACAGCACTGTGTGTTCACATACGGGGTGATAAGAGAGATTTTTAAGAGTGCAGCCAGTTCTGACAGTTTCAGTTTGCCAAAACAGCCATTATACAGCTGCAACGAATGTCATAAATTCATTAGTTATATAACATGGCACATTTTTTTCTGTGAGAGAAGGAGGCTGTGTTTGATTTTTTGGTAAGGAAAACACAGCATGTATGTGTGAGTCACTGTGGGACTTGCTTTCTGAATACACAATATATGCGCTATAGAAAGTCCAGTGAAGGAGGTGACATAAACTTCAGATTTTCCAGTATGTTCTTCAAAAATCTAATCAAACCCATTCTAATTGATCTATGTGCTGTACACCGATAACTGGGCGCATGTATCTGAAACACAGATTCTGAATTCATATATTACATGCATTATTTTAGTACAGAAATTCCTTGGTTCTCATACAACTCGTGAAATTCAGTTCTCCACACATTTTGACTAGAAAAAAAATGTTGGGGTTCTCCTTGTTCGATTGGTATTCTGTGTACATGCTTAAATATGTACAATTCAAACCACACTGCTTGTTTCGTAATAGCCCTTGCTTAGAAAAGATCTCCATTACTTTTATTGTGTTTTTCTTTATGTTTACTTCTACAGTACTTCATTATTAGTGCAAATACATTTTATGGGTCCTATGAAGGTTAGTTTGGACGAGCGAACGCGAAAGGAAAACAAGAATTTAATGCTCTAGAACACAGGCTGTGCAGTTAACATTAGAAGCTATGCAAGCAAGGTTACCAATAGATAAAAGTGTTTTGCTTTCATTTTTCACTTTTAGTCCATTTTTCATTCAATTGCATGGGTTTTTTATACTTTGCTAGTGTAAGTGTTTTAAACATGAAGTTACCTATCATTACTCATCTTGATAATATGACGCCTTGATACAGTATAGGCTGCTCTATCAAACGCTTGTTAAACTCCTTAGTTCATTAAACCTTTAACTTAACTTAAACTTAAACACCTGTATAATACAACTGCTTTAACTTAATGCCTTATACAGTTTGGATTTTCTGTTGGTCTGGAATGTGTTAATTCAATTTGCATTGTTCCTTATGGGAAAAATCTACCCTGTACTCGTCATTTTCGGTTCTCGACAAACCTCCTGGAATGAATTAGCCATGAGAACAAGGTGTCACTGTACTTTTCAATGATTTTTACGGCTTTTAAAGTGAATCTTCTTGTCCCAGACATACCATGGTTTGCACTGCAGTAATTTCTGCAGATAATATTATGAAACATAACACTTTACTCTTAGTTCTCCTGCATGTTTAAAAAACAGAAAGCTGGGAAGTTTCAGCCATCAGGTTCCAGATCGTTCACATTTCATGTCTAGACCTAGGAGTATAAACAGATGGAGCTGCATTTATATGATGAATGTGGTCAATAGCTACTGGAAGACACATCATGCTGAAATGCATTTGCCCTTTTAACTTTAATTCTTTGTAGATTAAATATGGTTTACAGGACGAGCGGTGTGGAGGGATGCTTGGGAAAGCTTTAAATGAGGTGCTAGTAAAATACACAAGTCGTGTGTCATGTAATAAAAATAAGTATGCAAATAGGTAATACATTATATCAGCAATTTAGCTGTCGTTAGAGATACAGTACTGTGCAAAAGTATTAAGCCACTGTTCGTTTGGTTATATATATTGTTTTGGCAATGGTATATTGGCCCTATGTAATTATTTCCCAACTCAGGAATAACAGTAAATCGAATTGACGATTTTTTTTACATCTAGCCTCCTGTCTTTCAGGCATAACAAATCATACCTGTGTACTGCCTAACTCAACCACGAGGCATTGCCAGGCCTCAGGTCACCACAGTGGTGGGCTAGATACTTAGACCACTGTGCCACCCAAGCACCGTCTTAAATTGTTACTTGAGCTGAATGTAAGTTTTTTTGGTCATTTCATTTCATTTCAGCTTAATCCAGTTTAGGGTCATGGGGAGCGAGGGCCAGCAAGTGTGTAAGGCGTGAAATAAACCTAGGCAGGGTGCCAGTCCATCAAAAGGCACGTGTGCACACATTTTTATCACTCGTTTAAAGTGTGACACTTTAGGGATACCAGTTGATCTAACCCATGGTTTTGAAATGTGGGAGGAAGCAAGAGTATTTTATGTTGTTTATATGATATACACAAAAGTTTATAGATTCCCAAAAAATTTTTTTCAAAAAATAACTCAAACGTGATCAAATACATGGCTATTCATAACTCCACCCTTTCTTATAATGCCGTTACACAATAATCCCTGGCTCACTTTCAGCATGTTGTAGATCAAAGTTGGGAAACAATTCTCACATCAATTTCTTAAGGACAGCAGAGCAGAAAGTTGATAAACTGACTTGTTGGAAGCAGAAACCTGTAAATGTGTGTCATTAAGAGTCACTGGGTTATTCAGTACCACCCATTGAGCTGTCCACAAACGTTTGTCTTTATTGTGTATATTTGCATGGGTGTCCTGTCTTGGGTTGGTTTCCTCCTTGCCCCCATGCTACCATTTTCCAAATAGGATTAAGCAAGAGTACGTATTGGAAGTTGATTTACGACTTCAATTATGGAATTACCACACTACTAGTAATCTACCAATAAGTGTTAAAATGTTTTGTCACCCCAGCCACTTCAGCTTGACTCTTGTTTTGAGATTTCTTCTGACTTTTCTTCTGATTTCTTCTGAGATTTCTTCGGTTTCTCAGGTTTTTTTATACTTATTATAAGAAACTTTTAACTGCCAAGCTTCAGTTTAACAGAAGATTTTCAATGCGTGTACCTTAATTGCAGAGGTTAGCTTGTATGTTTTGGCAAGTCTGTCTGTCCTTTCAGAAAAAGGCAAAGCAAAACCCAGTGGTCCAGTTTTTAATTTGTGATTTGATCCATCTTGTCAGTAATATAATGATGATCTCAGGAACTTACATCTTTCTTTTTTATCCCTCAGGGTAACTTAAAACAATATCAAGTCAGTCTTCGTTACTGCTCACAACAATAATGCAGAACAGGCTGGATGCCAAAGCATGCACAGATATCATGTATCACAGTGAGGCTAATGAATTTGAGTGGACTGTGATGACTGATGAGGCCAGTGCCTTTAGCCATGGCCATTCATCCATTAGACTTTACTGTAATGTGCCTCTATGAACTGTTGTTAACAGTTGGATCATGATGGTCTAAGTATGGCAGAGTTATCTTACATGCATTACCAATGTATATCGGCTGGCTATTTAAAGGAAACAAATTGCATGGAATATAAGGTTTCATAATTTGAACATGCAGCTAGAGCACCTGTGTCATAGCTTTGTTGGTTGCCTTCAACTCAGTTTCTGTACTGATTACACATCTATGGAATGCATAGCTACATTTGAGTCACCCTCATCTAAAACCCCTCATCCAATCCCATTGCTATTTCACCACCCTTGCACTTGAATTGCCTATATCACATGTTCTACTGGACCATCTTTTAGCTATAAAGCTTCTCTAAAGTGTAATTACACAGTATCTCTTTGCACACACCCCCTTAGGCCCATTTAAAAACAATCACTTGCATTACACTCTTGATCAGAGTGGCATCAGTACCAGATAAAAATGTGCTGTTAATGTATTTATACATTCACTGGTATACTCAATGTCCCTTTTTTTAGTTCCAGTTATTAGTCATTGGCCGCTTAATCAGTGTGGGATATTAATGGCCCAGTGATGCCACTTTGAGATAATAACCATTACCGGGTACGGTACTCCTTTTACAGTCCAAATACAGGATTTTTATCTAGGATCATTGATTACTCCAAATTACTCCAAATTGGCCTGATCTGAGTAAACAGCAAAAAGTCATATACAGCCAAATTACCCATATACTGTAGTAGTTGATCTGTGGGGGTCCTGACCATTAGCTCACAGAGTAAAGAGGTTTAACAAAGTATGTAGAGAAACATATGGACTGTAGCCTGTAACTGTAGAACTACAAAGAACTGAAAATCTATATTCTATGTGGATCTGCTAAAAGGGATGTGAGTGTAAGCGATGAGGTGTACCTAATAAAGTGGCTGTTATGCATATACTGGTGGTCTGTACTCATTCAATAATCACAACAGCCTCTGGCTACATATCAGTTTGCAGTGCTACTTTACTGTGTTCAGGAACCCCTGCAGCTTATCACGATTCCAGACATTATATACCCGTTATTAAGCAACACAGTGATAGTCTTGATGGGTTCATAAACTTTATTTGATGAACTTGTACATAGTGGTAAAGTGTGTTTAGAATAATTTAACAATTAATTAAGCCATTTGAGCTCTTTAGTTGTTGTTAAGAAATCACAGAAGTGAGTGCGCTACGATGCTAGTACAACTTGTGAATTGCACACACTGTGGATTGAAGAGCACTTTAGAGTATTTGCTGCTTGTGCTGCGGGTTTCCAGTCTGCAGTGGGTTCTATATTTAGCACTCCCAGATGTCATAGTGGTCTGTGTTTGCCCTTATCGATGAGAGTTCCTGAGTTGGAGTTCATTCATCTCCAAACATTGGCCATGTAAGACCTTACTGATTATAAACACGTCATTGCATTATATCCCTAACCGACTTCAAGTCCAGATGTGCATTTCAGTCCCTTGTATTCGTCTGCTCTGTGTGTAGGTCATCTGTTCCACAAGTTTGCCATCAGTGAGTCAGACTGGTATCGCATCAAGCAAAGCATCGACTCCAAGTGTCGCACAGCATGGAGGCGGAAGCAGAGGGGGCAAAGCCTAGCCGTCAAGAGCTTCTCTCGCAGAGCCCCTGCAGCCCGCACCGGTACAGGTAACAGTACTGCGATACAGGTCTTATAGGCAGGGTCTCCCATTTGATGCAGTCAGTGTGAGAGGCCCAGTCACTTCACACTCCGTAATAAAGCTCTACTTTTAGAATGTGTGAGGCGGCAGGATTTTGAAGAACAGATGGTTGTCATCACGGCATAACGCCTCCCGTCCCGTTCCTTCCTCTCCAAGATCTGTGGGCTACCACTACTGATCTACTGGCACAAATCCAAATATCTGTATAAGCCCACCA
Source organism: Parotocinclus haroldoi (assembly GCA_034779995.1). Classification (NCBI taxonomy): domain Eukaryota; kingdom Metazoa; phylum Chordata; class Actinopteri; order Siluriformes; family Loricariidae; genus Parotocinclus; species Parotocinclus haroldoi. The sequence continues at coordinate 21,884 of JAUZST010079666.1, read as the reverse complement.
GAGAGGCCTATAAACACAGATTCACAAAGAAGGGCTGTGACATACGCACATCCTGTGGTGCTGGCTTTCTGCACTCTGTCGGAAACTCTTTAGTTTAAACTGTGATATGGTAAGGGCAACCAGGACAGCAAAGATCAATGATAAATAGTAGGTTAGTGGGCAGCAGGCTAGCAGGTTTTTTTCTTGACCAACTATCTATCTATTATCGATCTAGAACAGTTTTTTTTCTGTTTTTTAGCTGGGCCCTTTTGTAGCCAAGAATTGTCCTGAGTCTAATGCACACATACAAGTCTTATGATTCCAAACTCCACTGAAAGGTATAACTTTAATTCAGAAGAAGTTTGGACAGTATGGAACAAAACTATACTAAATTCACAAACTAAAAAAGCAAGTGTCTTTTAACGTAAGATTTACTTTGACTTTTATTTCATTTCAGACAGTATGAATCTAAGATATTTCATGTTCTGTCTGGACATTCATTTATTTTGTTTCACTTCATCTGCATTTCAGGCATGCATTTTAGCATGTCACATTACTGTGCCAATCGAGCACCTGTACCACAGTACTGAGCAGCAGCAGAAGTCTTAGACCACCTTTAGCTTAGATATATAGAGTGATATATAGAGGTGGTCATGTAGCATATCAAAGACCAGAATTGTCTTAGAAATCGAATGCTGCAATCAGATTTGCAATATCTCTTGTGGCTTAAAGGCTATCAACTCAGAAATCTGGCAACACTGCCTGCCATCTGCCATCTTTGGCCAGAATGGATGGGAATACTGTTTCCTGTAGCATTGTCAGGTAACGCTGAGCATTTAGGGTCTGGTTGATGTTTAAGTGTATGCCAAACTGAAGATTTTCTTCACTCCAGTGCCTCAAGTTTTAGCGGTTGACCTCACAACTGTTTTAAAATTGACCTCATCACCGAACTGTATGGGGATCCCTTTGACATTGGTGCAGAACTCGACACGTCTATCAGGTTCATCCTCTGACAGTTTCTGCTGCAGCTGGATCTTGAAGGGGTGCTACTTATTGATATGAAGAATCTGTACAAAGGATGGCTGGCTGACATCACATTCTGCAGCAAGACTGCTGAATGCCTCATGGACTTTTACAGTGCTACAGTGCAAATAGTCTTGCAAATGTGGCGAATTTTTGTGACCTTATACTTAAACCATATGAGCATCTGGCACTTTTGACTTGATGTCAAGTTGACTCTTCTGCAGTCTGAAGAAGCTTGATCAGGAATGGTCTTATTGAAGGGTAGCAGCCAAGAAACCACGTTTTCAGGGGAACAGGGTAAAAAGTCTAAGATATGCTAAAGTTCTTAAAGATCAGAATGAAGATCAGTGAGAAAGATTGGGTGACAAATCCAACTTTGAAAGTTTTAGGTCCAATCATCATTAATATGTTATATATGGTCATTATACCATTGCTAAAACAACATGTGGCATTTTGCCCAGTACTAGACATGTTGTGTTGTGTATTTACATCCTGTCTACTTCATGAATTTTGTAAGGGGAGTAGTGTTTTAAATCCAGAAACATTTGCACTGAATGGAGAAACCAAAAGCAGCCACCATACATGCTAACGCCAAATGTTTAGAGCTTAACTCTGTGTTAATAGAATATTTAATCAAATTCTTCAATGTGTAAGCATTTGCAGCAAACATACTCGGATTACAAATTATGGCATATTTTTTCACTCACTTTCAAAGTGTTTAGTATCTTTGTTCACACGCACTGCAGACGTTTTTGTCGAGCTTCTTCATCAACCACACAGTCTGACTAGTTTGTTGTTGTACCCCAATGGCAAGAGGCTCTAGTAATCTCACAACCTCAGGTTGTGGGTATATACCGTGTATGTGTGTGAGACTATGCTTCACATTGTGGCACCTGGTCAGTAGTGTGGATCACAATGTCTGGCACTGGCCACAGTAATGATAGTGATTGTTTAGGCTATGGGACTGCGTTTACTTTCAGCAACACAGATACGAGTGTGTTTGGACTGCCTGCTGGACAGTGCATGTTTTTGGAGGTTGTTTGTGCCATAAAAGCATGGATATTTCCCAAGTGTGTCATAACAGTGGGATGTGTTTTTCTTAGTGTTAAGGGCACATATGCACGCATGTTTGGCACAGTGTGTATGTTTTGTTTACTCCCTGTATGTAGCCCATCATTGTGTAGAGTATTAAATAAAAAGAAATGTGTAGAATGTCTTCAACTGTTCCTTCCTATCTAGTCTGGAATTAGGGCTGGGCAATATAGCCAAAATCACTGTATATGCTAGTATGTTAACCTTCATTAGACATTACATGCTACACCGCTTATTTTGCCAGGTTTACTTATGCATAATATATCTGTTAAGTTAGTCAAGTTAGAAATTACTGCATACATTACCTGCAAATTATGTATACAATATTACCTAATCCTGTGGTGGACTATTTGCATAATGCATTTTTAAATCCTAGTCATCATCTAGTAATTTTGGGACACGTTTGCCCACTGTAACTGGGATGCTGGAATCAAATATAAACTTTAATCCACTCAGCTCTTCTATTCTCTTGAGGCTAGGGACTACTGTAGTGATTTGAACTGGTATATGCTGCAGAAGTTTCCACACTCAACCCTTAACTTTGACTACTGCCAGATCTGGTGCTTGCAGGGGCAACTTTTCAAGGTAGGCAGAGTTACTACGATGATGGGTGGCGTAATTCTAATGAGTGTCCTTGGGACGCATGCATAATCTGAGCAACTTGTTCAACCCCATGTTTTCAGGACTAGGCATCCCATCAGTGTTTGGTCCTCTAAATCACACTTTGCGGGTTGATAGTCATTCCAGATGTACAGTATTGTGCAGAAGTCTTAGGCCACCATTCTATTTAAGCTTTAGCAATGGTATAATAAAGATTTCAAATTTGTCACTCCATTATAGTTTTTTTTCCACTGATCTTCATTCCTTTCTTAGAAGTGGTTTCCTGACTGCTGCCTTTCCAAGCTCAAGCTTCTTCAGACTGTAGAAGGGTCAAATTGGCATCTTGATGAAGCTGCCTGATACTGCTATTGGTCAAGTGTAATATGAGGCTACTATAGCCTACAGAAGCTTTTTTGGTTGTGTTTAAATGAAGAGACTGCGAAATAATTAAATATGGCCATTATACCAGCGCTAAAACAAAAATATGTCTAAACCGTTAGTGCCGTAAGACTTATTGATAATACTGTATGTGCACACGTGCTGTAAAATTGATTTTTACATTATATGCCCCCTTTAAATTAAGTTAATCCTTTCCATGTCCTTTCAAATATAGGAGGAACCAGCATGTCCAGCCATCTGCTAGATTTTGTCTTGGATATTGCCAGCCTCTTTAGCAAAGGATTCAGCCACATGACTGGGCTTACAATTGTTTGGTTTTTGTAACGCTTGATAGGTTAGCATTGCTTAATTAAAATATGATGTAAACATTGTAGCAATTGCCCCAGTTATTCACAAATGCATTGCATGTGTTTCCACAGAGGGAGTCTCAGTAACTGAGACGGCATCTCTGGAGAGCACTACGCAGCAGGCCCTTCAGTACGCTCTGGCTGGTGCTACTCAACAGGTCCAGATCCACAGGATAGGAGAAGACGGACAGGTCCAAGTAGTAAGTATGCGTACACACGCTTTGTGTGTGTGGCGGTGAGGTCCTCTGCTCTGTATTTGAAATCATCTCAACATTTATCCTCAGCCACACGTCACATCCATGAGAGTCTGTGTGGGGCCCTCTCTTCCTTCGTGTTAACAGTTTAATCGAGGTTATAGCTTTTATATTTTAAAGCTTCCGGTGTGCCTCTTTCTATAGCGTTTCACTTTCCATGACCCTCTGAACCAACCAGCTGCCTCTAGTCAGATCCCTTTCACACACACCCACTCAGTTATTTTGACTTGTGTATGTATAAATGCATATTAGAGCTGGCCCCATCATCTCTACCACAGCGTAGCTGGATCATTCAAGCTCTGCTGTAAATACAGCAGTGCTTCATATCTCAAATTGTCTTGGCAGAACTGTCGTAGCAGTAATCTTATTTATAGAGTACACTGTATATAGGTTTTATTTGATGTATATTGCTCTTTTTATGTTATTTTGGCACGGGCAGCAAGGTTCAGTGGAGGGGTTTGGGTCATTACTATATGGAGTTTGTATGTGTCTGGGTGGGTTTACTCTGGGTACTCCAGTATCCTCCCACAGTTCAAAGACATGCTAGACATGTTAGGTTAATTGGTGTCTCTAAAGTATATGGGTATCTGTATGAGCGCGTGTCCCATGATGTATTGGCACCCTGTTTACGGTTGTTCCTGCCTTGTGCCCCATACTGCCAGATAGGCACCAGCTGTCTCGGTGTAAATCCTCTCTAAAGGATTAACCGGATAAGACAGTGAATGAATTAATGTTTTGAATACATATAATTGAATAATTTTTGACCTCTCATGATATTTTCTATGCTTTAAATATGTTTTAAAGCAAACAAAAAAAAATACTGTTTGTACACGTTTACCTTCTTCTCCTCACCTAATTGATGGCGACTGCACTTCTTAGACATATAAACAATAAGAAATATGGAATAAGGTAAAATCTAAAATGTTAAATTCACACAAATTAACTGTACCATGTGCTTTGATGTTAGTGAATTTAGAATTGTCAATATTTGTACCAAATTTTGTCCTAAATTATCATCAGGTTTTCCTAAAAGCTATTTTTAAAATCTCTTATATGATTTATTTATTGAGGAAAAATGTCCAATATTACACACTTTATCACTCATAAATACTGTATGTGAACGTTTGCTATTTCCAATAACAGTTGATCAGTCTTGAACATTGACTTGGGCCATTTATCCATACAGAACAGCTTCCACTGAGCGATTTTAATGAGTTTCCTAAAATTAAAGGAACATTAAATGTAACCATTTTTTGGTAGAATACTCTGTGCACTTAGGGTCACTGTCATGTTGCATGACCCTCATTTCTCGTTATGTTCAGTTCACAGACAGCTGTATTGGCATTTTCGTTTTTAATTTCCTAGTACTGTATAATTCAATATTCCAACCATGATGGCAAAGACAGTGGTAGCCTAGCGAATAAAGTATTGTACTCTGGACCAGCAGGACCAGGATTCAAACCAGTTGTAAGTAATTCTGAAAAAGAGTGCATGCTAAATTATATTAATGTAAATGTAACACTGTTTCTGGGACCGTGGTAGTACAGCGGTTAAGATACTGGAGTATGTATCAGAATTTTCAGGGTTTAAATCCCACCTCTGCCAAGCTGCCATTATTTGAGCAATACCTTTAACCCACAATTGCTTGGATTGTGAGATTTTGTCAGTCTTAATTCGCTTTGGATAAGAACGTCAGATAAATTACTGAATGCACATGTAAGCCTCACTGGCCCAGGTACAGAAAGTCAGGCTATAATGTATCCTGGAATGTTGGGTATTTATTTTTGAAGACGTAATGCTTCCCCTTCAACCCAATAGGTTCTATTTCGGGTACGTCCACCCGCACACTGTTTTTCCAAAAGCAATCTTTGTTGGTTGACAGAGTAATAGTGGTCTTGAATTTACTCAATTTGGACACAGTCTGTCAAGCTGTGGATTGATATAATTCATAATATTGTTATAATTCATGATATACTGTTTTTATGTAGCCTGATGAGCATCAACAACTCTTTTCTGGGGTTCTCAGAAATCTAATTTGTTTGTGCCATGATACACTTTGACGAACGGATTAGATCACTGTTATTTTAATTCAGTTCAATTCAGTTTTATTTATAAAGCGCTTTTTACACCGTGACATTGCCTCAAAGCAGCTTTACAGTAATAAATTATTACAAAAAATACTGTTTGTGCACATTTACCTACTTCTCATCTAATTGATGGCGACTCCACTTTTAGACATATAAACAATAAGAAATATGGAATAAGGTAAAATCTAAAATGTTAAATTCACACAAATTAACTGTACCATGTGCTTTGATGTTAGTGAATTTAGAATTGTCAATATTTGTACCAAATTTTGTCCTAAATTATCATCAGGTTTTCCTAAAAGCTATTTTTAAAATCTCTTATATGATTTATTTATTGAGGAAAAATGTCCAATATTACACACTTTATCACTCATAAATACTGTATGTGAACGTTTGCTATTTCCAATAACAGTTGATCAGTCTTGAACATTGACTTGGGCCATTTATCCATACAGAACAGCTTCCACTGAGCGATTTTAATGAGTTTCCTAAAATTAAAGGAACATTAAATGTAACCATTTTTTGGTAGAATACTCTGTGCACTTAGGGTCACTGTCATGTTGCATGACCCTCATTTCTCGTTATGTTCAGTTCACAGACAGCTGTATTGGCATTTTCGTTTTTAATTTCCTAGTACTGTATAATTCAATATTCAAACCATGATGGCAAAGGGGTATTATATAAAAATATTAATACAATTTAAATTAGTAATAGAAAAATGATAAAATAATCTAAATCATAAAACTAAATTGATTATATAATGAGTCCTTAGAGGGAGGTCCATGAAGGCACATCGTCTCCTACTGTTGAAACGATTATTATTTTAAAGCTGCACTGTACGTACTCATCCCTCATTGTCATTCCATTGATTGAAAACACCTGACTATAATTTCACCTTCAAATGAACTGTTAATCATGGAGGTTATTATACTTCTGCCACTCACAGATATGTAATATTGGATTATTTACCTCAGCAAATAAATGATTCTATAATTAAATAGATAGTGTAACATTTTGTTTGATTTGTTCCACTGAGTTCTTTTCACCTACAGTATTGGGAGAGATTCTGGTGATGTTTTAGAGACAGTAGATGCACGTATACACTGAAATATAGAACAGGGTTCACAAAATTTCAGTCACTACTGTAGGATTTTTTTTACAAAAGTCCTCAATCTAATGATAAAAGGTGAAACAAGCTCTCACTGTTAAACTAAGGAGGCACAGGTAACGGGTGATAACACGCAAAACGCTTCTCTTTTTCCCTATCCAGATTCCACAGGGACACCTCCATATAGCTCAGGTGCCACAGGGTGAGCAGGTCCAGATCACACAGGACAGTGAGGTAAGTGCCTCTTAAATATTTTATTCAAAACATTTTTTCTCTGTAGCAGTGGTTGGTGTAAAAGTGTGGTCTCTGGAGAAAACTTTATGAGATGGTTGGCTGAGAAATTCCAAAAACTAATCTGTTGAAATATATTTAAGAAAACACGCAGTGTTTTAAGATGAATGTTTTGTATGAATGATGGAGGATGTGAATTATTTCTTACCCTCTGTTAATTATGAAGATCCTGCTTTAATATTTAAGTAAAACACAAGCATGATGATTGAAATATGGGGAAACGTGTTGACCAATCGCTAGGTCTTTGTGCTCATATTAACATTTGCACCGCAGCTACATTATATTTTACATTTAATTAGAAGGCACCCCTAACCAGAGCAACTTACTTCTGGTATAGTCATCCAAGTCCTTGCATTGTGAGTTAAGCGTCTTGCTCAAGGACCCAACATTGGCAGCTTGGCAGAGGTGGGATTTGAACCTGAACCCTTGTGATCCATTGTCCAGTGCCCTAAACACTAAGCCATCACAATCTGAAATGATATATCATCAGCCTCACTTCACTGGGGCCTGTGCCCACTAAAATTATGGCGGTAAAAAGTAAAGTATATCACAGATTGCTGAACACAGCTACAGGGCACACCCCACAAATTCACTACAGGCACTACATTTCCCATAATGCCCCAGCATCTCTTCAATGCTCGATTGGGTAACGCTTTCAGTCAGAGCAAGTTTATTCGCATGGATGAATAGTAATCTGAAAATATTTAAAAGGAAGTCAAACACACTGCAGCCAAAGTAATGATAGCTCATAGCTATATGTTGTAGCTAGCCACTTGTAACTGTATAACCTACCAAAAGTATGTATTAGACCATTCAAATAAAGGTGTTCATTAAACAGGCTTTAGCTACATCAACACAAACAAAACAAATGCAGTTAAGTTAAAAGCTTTACAGTGATGTTAATATATTCTTCATTTCTCATCCCTTTTAGAGTAATGTCCACTTAAACGACTTAATCTATTTAGTGTTTAGCAGGCTTATTTTTATGCACAGTTGTATCCCTACAACTAATTGGCAAGCTATTCTACAACAAGTAGTCTAGAAAGGCCCCAGCATCCAATCTTTGGGTCAGATTGCATTTAGTGTACATGTAAATGGAGATTGACAGCAGTGTCAGAGTATAAATGTTTGTGCTTCCTCCATTTTCTGGTTGCATAACAGTTCAGTGTAGATGTCAGTGATATCAGAATTTGTAAATATATATAATATTGTAAATGTATAATATCTATTCAATATTACACAGTGGCATGTTTTCCAAGTATGCTCCTCAGTTCTCGTAGTTAATCAACCATGTCCCTTGTTTTTTTAAAGGGGGACCTAGTGAAATCTGAGCCCTTTTTCACATTTCAAAGTCAGTTTTCTGCATGTGCATCTTGACACATTTAGTAACCAGCAACCAAATCCTCAAAGCTAACAGACACCTGAAACCTATTAATACACGATCATAAATCATCATGGGTTCGTAATCCAAGTGTCATTCCTCGAAAAGAGTGATTGTTCATGGGATATTACTGTCTCTTTTAATGCGGTGCGGTGCCTTTCATTCCTTAAGGTTTTGGCATCACTTGAGAATCACTCATATAAGCAGTAATAATATATGAATTACATAATATCCTTCTGTGGATTCTGTGGAGACAATATGTCAACGATAATCATGTATTAGCCCTCAAAGAGCCAGTTGTATATAAAGGCATTAAGATGTTATTGGACGAAAAGGGATAAAGGTAATGGGGTAAGACATCTTACATTCATAATGAGAATAATCTCCCATAATGAGTAGTACATCCCTCACATTTTTGTAACTATTTTATCAAATATTTTAATTGGACACACTGAAGATATGACACTTTGATACAATGTGTCATATCTTGTGACAAAGTAGTCAGTCTACAACTTGCATAACAGTGTAAATTTGCTGTGCCCTCAAAATAAATTGACATACACCCATTCATGTCTAAACCACTGTCAACAAAAGTGATTTTACCCCTAAGTGAAACTGGCCAAATTGTGCCCAATGTGTCAATAGTTTGTGCGGCCACCAATATTTTCCAGCACTGCTTTAGCTCTCTTGGGCATAGAGCTTTACAGGTTGCCACTGGAATCCTCTGTGTTTTCTAATGGTCAAGACACATTCAGCACAGATCAAGTACAATTTGGGTGGTGTGTTATTCTCAGCACTGCAGTGACACTGATGCAGTGGTGGTATGTTAATGTGTGTTGTGCTGGTATGAGTGGATCAGGCACAGCAATCCACCAACCAAAAATGTCCAGCCATGCAGCGTCCTAAGAGCACTGATGAAGATTAGAGGATGACTAACACAAACTGTTCAACAACAGATAAGCTACTGTCTCTGACTTTATATGTACCTGTAGATGTGTCTGATAGAGTCCACTGTGAGTGAGCATAGTGCTTAAAAACTCCACCAGCACTGCTGTGAGATCCAATAGTAACAACAAACCACACACTAACATGCAACCACCACATCGGTGTCACTGCATTGCTGAGAATGATCCACGACCTCAATTAGCTCCTGATCTGTCCTGGCCATTAGAGTAAAGGGGTGTATTAAAAAAAAAACAGATGGACTACAATCTGTAACTGTAGAACTACAAAGTGCATCCATATTCTATGTAGAACTGATCGGACAAGGGTGTGCACCTAGTGAAGTGGCTGTTGAGTGTACATAAACGACGAAAACAAAATTTGAGAAGCTTTTGTTATAGAGAAGCTGATCAGTGCATCCCCTTTTAAAAACTAACTTTCCTCATTTTTTCCTAAAAATTCTTTTGAAAATAATCTAAAATCATTCTTTTTTTGCTAGTTGGTTGTACTGGTTGGTCACTACGATAAAAATCCAGGGAAATAAATTCTAACCAGAGCCACTGAAAACATGGACAGTCACAGTAAACCTGTGTTTGTCTCCACTTTTCCCACTATCCTTATCCTCTGTACGGATTGTTCTCCTCTTTGTTTATTCTTATTTTTGTCTGTTACTACTGAAATGACTAAGGCAGAATATTGTTCTGTTGTGGGTTATTATTTTTCATGTGTAATTGCTGTGCTGATATGGTAATAACCCTGGAACAAGCCACAGCCCTGTAGATGAGCAGATGTTGGGCACTTCTGAATAAAATCCTTAATCCTCATCTGCATACTTCTGTATTTGCATTGGTTTCTTAATGTAGGTTATGTTGTGTCTGCCAAATGAAGTGAATGGAAATGAAATGGAAATAAGCAACTGTCCAACAACACGGTTCCTGTTGTTAGTGTCTTATTTATGGCAGCTTGTAATCTGTTCTGAAATTATTAGCCAAACATTATTGTCTCTTGTTAGCTTGATGAAATGTCTGACAACTTATTTCTTGAAGAACAAAATGTTCAAAGTTCTTTGTGAACGCAGACGTCTGTTGGTTCCAGTGTGTAGCCAGATGGATCATTTCTGTCTGAGCAGAAAGGAACGGTTTACACAATAATTTGGCTTCGAGAGGAATGCAAGCTGAATTTATGGCCAGAGCAACTGAGCTTTTTACTTAGTCTGTGCATTTGTTTCTTTTGGATTAAAGATGCATTGCTGTGTCATGAATTTAGAGATTTGGAGAGCTGATTTAGAACCGAACAGATGGTCCCCACTCGGAATACATGCAAATGTTTAGGTGTAAGCGATTTTAATCTAAATTAACTGTGACATATATAAAATAGTCAGAGAGAATCTGTATAGTTCGTTTCAGCTCAGTTAAGAAATGTCCTAAAAGATTTCCTCTTTTTAACTTTGGTGATCTTGTTTGTTGTTGGAGTTCAAAGCCAGGTCTGTCATTAAAGCCATTTGTTTAAATGCTGGAAAAGGAAATGAGCTTCTATCCCCTGCTGCTCACATCTTCAGTGTGCTTGGATAGTGTGAGCGTGTGCTTTTGTATGTATATGTTTGTGTGTGCGCTCTCTACCTGCCAGTATTTGGCTGAGAAAGTACAGAGGTTCCCATGCAGAAAAAATACAAAATCTTTCTGACTTTGTCTGCTTATTCTTTGACTACAGGCTTTGTGATGGATGAGATGGCAGGGTTTTTGGCTTCTCCCTGTGTTTGTGCTTGTTGGCATGACTTTCGTTTTTCTCTTGTGCATGTCTTTCAGTCGTAAATTACCAAAAACAATTCAAAAACCGCCATGGAAAATAAAAGAAAGGTTAACTTGTTGACAGCTCAAGTTTGATCACATGCAGCAGATGACAAGATAACCTATGTCATTCAAATAAAAGAGCACAAATTACTATTAAAAGAAGTGAGAAACCCATCGAGAGTTTTATGCATTGTTGGTATGTGTATGTACCATCTTATTATAAAAGCCTTCAGTATCTACAAACTTTTATCTCTGTGTTTTCTGCAGGGCAACTTACAAATCCACCAAGTTCATGTTGGCCAGGATGGACAGGTAAGACCTCTCTTTTTCCCACCTCCTTTCACTTTTTGCTGAGACTACAGGTTTTAGACAGCAGAACTTATTCTGTTATGTTGGCTGTAGCAGTCCTGTGTCCATTCACATTAAAACAAAATTTGCATTAAAATAAAAGTAGAAACATAGACTACTGTGTAAAAGTCTTAGGCCACCATGAGATTCGATATAGCTTTGTTTTAGCACTGCTATGGTGGTCAAATGTAATTATTTCTCAGGTTCTTTATTAGTACATAACCAGAAAATATTACCATTAAAAAAAAAGCATTACCACACAAAACAAAAATAGTAAAAACAAATTCTGAAGTCTGTAGTGGCAGACATTTATTGAGACCTTATATCTAAGCAATAGCAGCATCTGGCAGCTTCATCAGGATGCCAAGTTGAGGTCCTGTTGTTGAAAATATGTTACATGTATTTATGGCTATTATGTCATTGCTAAAACAACATATGTAATGGTCAGATGTGAATTCTGCATAGTACTGTACATAAGAAAACAATTCTAAATACTTACCAGTTTCACCTGGGGGCATGGTGGCTCAGTGGGTAACACCATTACCTCACACCAAGAAGGTCCTGGGTTCACCAGGTGGACCAGCCTGTGTCCTTTTTTTTCATGGAGTTTGCATATCCTCCCTGTGTCTGCATGGGCTAACTCCGGGTACTCTGGTTCCCCCCCCACAATTCAAATACAGAAAGAGGACAGAAGAGAAGGGAAGATGGCCTGTTACTTTTAGAGCTCTTGAACTAGATTAAGCATGTATTAACTGAATGGATGAATGAATGATTATACTTTGTGTGCATATGTTAGCTGCTATTCAAGCTGTTGTCCTTGCCTGTGTACCGTATGTGTGTCTGAATATTTCAGAATTCTTTCCAATATGAGCCATGTCAGGGCCAAGCAAACGTCTTTTTTTTTTATCAGGATTCCATGTTGACCGTTGTGGAAGACATGTTTGTTACTGTACTGTGCTATAAAGTAGCAATGCTAATTGTGCCATATTCTTTGCTCTGGTAGTTACCCAACATGCGAGACATGACAGCAATGTGGCCAAGTTATGTTTACCATAGTTAGCCCAGGTTAAAACAAACATAAATGCCACAAGTGGAGCTAGTTTGGCATTCAGAATGTGCAGTGTAAACACACACAGTTAGTAGCTAGTAGTTCTATTTAAGGTATTTTTTCATGGAAAAAATAAACAAGCTTACTTAAACAAAAACAGGCACAGAAGCAAAATTAGCTAATATAACATGGTCTGTGGTGTTCTAATTCAGCGTTGTGTCATGGGGCTAAATATTCAAATAGTTTTGGTTTAGAAATACCAAACATATCCACGTGCCAAAGGTAATCTAATACAATCTGTGGACTGTGAGACCAGCGTTTGAGACTTGTGGCTCCATACTGATGTATCATCCACAAGAAGGTGTTTACATTTGTCTTGCACCATGTAGACAAAGTAGGGACATGTCAGGCAAACTTGAGGACACATACAACCAACCCACTTAACAAATGTGGCACTCTCGCAGTATTCATCTTACCTTTGCAACTACAGTATTTAAGCAATAACAGGTTTGCATAAGGGTTTGTTCCTAACTAATGTTCTCTTGGCCTGGACCATTTCAAATTTATGTTGATACAGTGATTCATTAATCTTTAAATATAGATTTAAAGATGGTGTGATATGGTTCCTGTTCCTGAAAAGTTCACGGAAGAAGTACATTACATGACATCATACACTTTACAATAATACAATACAACACATAACTCATTTACACCTAAGGGGTATTTAAAATAGCCAGTAAATCTCCTTTGGCATATTTATAGAGATTGTGAGGAAGCTGGTAAAAGACAGTTGAAGAAGTTGTCAAGCACTTCTTTGTAAGTATACTGCAATCGTTCCAGACGCAGTGACACAAGTGAATATTGAATGACCCAGAGACGAGCGCTTGTGTCTAAATAACCCTTGTGTTTATGAGTTATGCTTTGACAGTGTAGACTTTTGTCAATCCATATGTGACAGGAGGTTTAAGTCGTCTAATCTCATACTGGAACATCAGTTTTTTTGTATTTGCTTGGTCCAGCTATACAGTTGCATCTCAAGAATATCCGCATTACGTTCTGTGCAATGAGCCGTTGACCAAAGTGGGTGTTAGCCGTACTTTAGCATAGTCTTTTCATTCTACTGTCACATAAAAAATTAAGGGTATTTTCACAAGAACACTGTGTGCAAATGTTATGTAAATATTATCTCACTGAAAACCGCTTAATTGATGAAAATTTACAATAATTATAGAAAATAAAATATTTTCTTGCAACCCTCTTTAAGGGAAAACTGTAACACTTAAGGGAACGGTATGATGGACCTAATACTTTTGTTTAAAGAAAGCCACAAATACATTGATAGAATGTATTATATAAATAGTATTACAAACAACACAGATCATCAGCCAAATGAAACAGAGACTCAGTAAGTGAATGTGAACCATTTTGCATAGTTAGAGGCTAACGATAGAATCTACAGGTAGTCAGAAAATGAACAAAGGAGTACTACTTACAATGGGACAGTCACGTACACTTGTTACAAATAAGGTGCAGAAAGCGAGAGACGCAAACACAAGAAACTTGCACAAAAAGGTCTCTAAGCACATCAGCTGAGTTAGAGCAGACTCTAGTCTTAACTTGAGATAACAAGGAAGTGAACTTTCAAGTGGATGACTCCCACCTCTGCTCATGGATCCACAGTGTTGATTTGCTGTTTACGGCCGCTTTAAAGACAAGATTTTTATTTCCTATTATTGTTTAATGTAGTTTATTTTTATCTCGACTATTAAAACAAAATAACTGCATGATGCATACCTGTATTTGTATGATTTTTAATTAGACTGGGAAAAAAAAGCCGTAAGGAAAAGTAGGGAAGGAAACAAGTCTGGAAACATACTTAAAAGTCTTACATATTTGTCTTACATTTATTGGCACCTTCCCACAGTTAGGTCAAATTTGGGTTGGATTATGTTCTCATTGCAATCAATCTTTACTATGGTTCGCATGGATGGAAAAGTTTTTTTGGACTTGCTGTTTTTGTCCACACCCAGGCATAATTTCTGTGTTTGTTACATCACATTCTCCTGTCTCAATCTGCCCAAGCACCTTACCAAGGGCAGACAGAACAGTATTTAATTCAAACAGATGCTGCAAATGTAGTAGCAACTTGAATGTGCAATATGGAAGGCCTTCTGGGTATAGTAAGTGCTCTAAATGCTTTACAGTACAGTGTAATTCATACATTCAAATGTGTAAATTTGTCAGTTTTTGAGGAGTCATGTAGGAGTCATGCAATCTATTTATCAAGCACAACTATGCAATTTGAAAGCAGACTATACTGTTATAACTCAACATTGGAACCAGGGACGTTTGATTTCAAACCAGACATATAAGTCAGAACAATAAACAAACAATTAAAACATGTCCAAGCAAACAGTTTGATACATGTGGTACAGGAAACAAGAATTCACGGAAGAGGTTGAAGCCATGGAACATTACACTACAGGAGACACCAAGAAAAAGAGTATCATAGCCTCATACAGACAAGATGTAAATAAATATTCTAGGTTACTCTTTGGCTTTAAACTTAAACACGAGTGTATTGTAAGGTATGAAAGTGATATATCTTTAGTGCCGTGAAAGGAGCCATTCACAAAGTGCATTATCTGATTGTTAAAATATTTTGGTGTTGGCATTGGCATGTATGGTGCCACTGGAATTGTCAGCACTTGTCATTATTGATAATCTGTCTGGATGAACTTAAATTAACATCTGGTATGCTTTCAGACTCCATGGACAGAACATTGCCTTTCAGCACTAAAATTCCATTAAACATAAAATATGGATTTTCAATTGACAAAGATTGGAATAACTTCAGCTGGTGAAACAGAGCATGTGTTTCATCAACTGAAGGCATACGGCTGCTGTACAGACCTGGCAGAGCATCGTTACAGAAGATATCCAACATCTGGTTATGTTTACAATTTGCCGCAAGGTACTAAACATACCCATTTTAAGATTGCGGTAATTTGTCTTTTTTGTGCTCCCTTAAAAAGAATAATGTAAGGAAGGGCCATAATTCCTTTATACACCCATCATATATTCTGCACGTTCACCTCGTTGCAGTTGCTTCATTTCAGAGATACTCTAGTACAGAGTTCAAACAACAACAACATTTCCGCCGTTCTATTACCTAGACTGCAGTGTATATTGAATGCGTTTTGATAAATGATGCGACAGTATGTTCGAGCCAGCAAAAACACGCAGATGATATTCTCAGAACTTTAAGGCTCTTTTTTAGAGCTGCCGATTTACATATTTAGACACACAAGTGACAGAAGCTGTTCTTTTCTATTCATGAATGTGATTTCACTAGAGGGGAATATAAACAGCAGTGGAAAAAGTCAGCATTGTCCTGGTGGTAGTGTCTTTGCTACCTTATAGATGTTAGAGCTCTGAGGCCAGTGAGGGGTGGCTGACAGGAGAGTACAGAGCAGGATGTGCCTTATGCCTCATGTGTGTGTCTTGGAGGGAGAAAGACTTTGGTTATTAGCCCCAAGACCCAAATGTGGTTCATTTCCCTGGATATTATCCACAGTTCACTCCACATCAGGTCTCTTCGTCCTGTCCAAGGATTTTTCCGTGACTGTTCACTGTCCTCATCTTTCCGTTTTATCTCTGTGTGCTATACTGGGAACTTTTCCCTTCTCTCTTGGTTCTGCTCCCAACCGGAGACCTCTCCTCTGCTCTCTCACTTGTTTTCATATGCACATGTGTAAATATAGCTTTCGCTTCTAATATTTCACTTTTATGTCCTTTGCCTACTGCTTGAATCCTGCAAGGGAATCCTTTAAAACCGGAGTTACTGTATAAAACTTGACCTTGCTACATACTTTAAGAGCTTTCCTTAAAGAACTCCTAGTTGATACATTTTTGTCACTGTTGTGGCACAGTTTGGTCAAAAGTGATTGCTTGGAACCCAACTTTTGAAGGAAGGATTATTTAAGCTGGAATAATGGTTACGGAGCATGTTGCACAGCGGCTCATGCTTGTTCAGTACCAGGGCTTGGGCTTTGGCTATATTTTATTTAATGTTGTCTTCGGAAACAAGGTCATGTCGATACCAGTCAGTGACGTTCACACCAGGTCCTATTTGGTGATCAGTTAACCTAATGTATGTCCTATGGGATGAGCGAGGAAACCAGAGCACCCAGAGTAATCCCATGCAGACATGGGGAGTACATGAAAGTCCACACAGGATTCTAGTACTAGTTACTTAAGATTAAAGAAAAATCATACATGCTTACAGATGCATTTTAAGACAGGGAAAATGTTTTTTTTATATATATAACACCGAGACTGCCCTATATTGTTCTCTCCTTGCCCTCTGAAATTTATAGGCTGCCAGCCAGTGGAGCATTACTGGCATGTCCATTGTCTATGGTCAGCATAAAACAGCTGTCATGTTAAGCTTTCTTAGATCTATAGTAGGAACTTTGCTTCTTTGATCTGCTGTCTGATGGCTCCGGCGTCTGCCCCACGATCCTGCTGCTGCTGAGACAATAGAAACGTCCAGATGGAGAGATATCTGTACAAGACTGATGAGGTGACAGAATGAGATGGTTGGGAAGGACCAAACATGTCCCTGGTGTTGCTTAACCTAGAGATGTTGATGAAGCCAAAATCTGTCATTCCCTGCACTCAGACTTTAATGAGGCATGCCATTTCATGTTACATACCATCATGCTATTGTAACTCCTGCTGCCAGCAGTGACCTCTGTCAGTCAAGGTTATGGTGTTTATGCTGGTTCAGAAGCTTTGCCAAGGCAGACCGAACTGCTAAAGCTCTAAATGTCAACCTTAAAGCTTCTTATGACTGGGCCTCTTCCAGACATGTCACAGTAACACTCTGGGCTTAGCACCCATTCCCCACAAATCTCCCCCTTGCACATAGATCGAGAACAGTTATGGCGTTGACACATTATGTCTCACGCAGGGGTCACCTTCTTTATAGCCATGATGCAGAGATTTAACAGTGTCAACGTTTATTACTCCCTTCAGAGCTGACTGGGAAAATGAGTGAAAGACCGACGATCGAATAGGAATGCAAATCAAAATGGAGAATTAGGGAGGAAGAGGCAGGGTGGAAAGTATAAAACCTGAGCATTAGGCAGATACACTGCTGCGAGGGTTTGAGGTTTCACACTCCAATTCCAGTTCACAGAGTACTTCGGTACCAAATGAAGTCTTAACCCTAAATGTTTTTTCCTTGCAGTGAAATACTTTTTTGGAGTTCAACTCACTGACAATTTTCTTAATTTATAACAAGATTGAAAGAGTCAGAAACAATCTATCTATGTTTTAATTTCTCATTAAAAGAACTCATTATTGTACTTTTCAAGATCACTTTTTGCTTAGTAGTACATGGCACAGGGAGATGCTTCACCATTTTATTGCATGATAAGTTTGAGTTTCCAGGTGTATTCTAGATTTTGTAATCATATCACAATAATCTTTCCTATTCCCACTTCCCACTGTACTTCAAGCATTAACTAAGGTTGCCCTGAGTTCCTTATTAACAATACTTGTTCAATAGCACTATATTTTCTACACACACACACACACACACACACTTAGATAAGCAATCCAGAAGTTTTCCATTTAGCTCCACGTATGGTCCACCAGCAGAAGTAAAGACAAATACTGACCTCTGGTGGCCAATGTGCGAATTGCTCATATTGCATTAAAATATCTGACAATTTCCTTCTTTAACGTTGGTGTTTCTTACACAAAACCACAACAAATTCACATGAGCACATGACCCAGCCGTGAGGTTGTACCCTGAGGTCCGGACCTTAGCTGAGTGTGATGTGTTTGAGTCAGGTTCTGAGTTTGTACCTGTGAAGCACTCGATGAAGTCCTGCTCCAGTTTGATGGCTCTGTCTAAAGCTCTTCTGGCCTGATCGTCCGTCAGACGTTTATTAATGTCACTGCAACCACACACACACACACACACACACACACACACACACACACACACACAGAGTAAGGATTGGTGGCAGGGGTGCTAAAACGTGAGCCGCAGTTTGGATTTAGACATACAGTATGTTCTGTAGTGAGGTGGGTCTGATGAAGATAGAGATGGGATGAAGCTGAGCAGCCTGAAGCCTTCGGACGGCATTAGCCGATACGTCCAGGATGCAGTGTTTCCCCTGCTACACACACACACACACACAGCTTAATTAGGGTGTGTAATTCTAAAAAGTAAACCCAGCATTAATTACTGCTCATACCTACAGTTGGGTTTCTACATGGGAAATGCCATCTGGTGGTTAACTGGTGGAACTGCATGTGACGTAATACAGCCCTGATGTTGCATCAGCTCACATATAAGGCGTATTAACACTTGTGTTCACACTCCTCAACCAATCAGGGCGCGGTATCTTCTTAACACGCCCTCCAAACTTTTTGTTTACCTGTTCAGCCACCTCCCGTACGCTCTGGACGCTCGTCCCGTACAGGTGACTGTTGTACTGTCCCGCCTCGATGAATCGGTGGCTCTGGATGTCCTTCTCCATCTGTTCCCGTGACGACACAAAGTGATAGTCCCGCCCATCCACCTCGTAGTCCCGCCTCGGCCGCGTCGTGTCTGCAACGAACCACGAAGGTTGGGCCCGACAGAACAGGTTGAGCACATGGGGGCGGGGTTGGGGGCGGGGTTTTACTCACGGGGGACGCAGGAGCCGAACTTGTCGGGGAATTCGGAAAGGAGGTCGTCATTCACGCGGTCCTTGGACGGGCCGAGGATTATGATTGGCCGAGCGTAATGAACTGAAAAACAAAGCGCAGCCTGGTCACGCTAACAAAGCGGTAGGGTTCCAGTTCCACTTTTAGTTCCCGGTGTTTGTCTCAACATTTTTCATTTTTCTTAGCTTTCTCGGTTCCTGTTTTTCAATCTTTGCTTTCTACACCATTTTCTCATTCCTAGTTCCTGGGCCCTTTACACACAGTTCCCTAGTTCTTTAGTTCCTGGATTCTCCCAGTCTCTTTTCCTTTTGCTTAGTTTAAAGTTTCTCATTACTCAAACCTTTAATTATTAGTTCTTTCTTTCAGATGAATTAGTTCCCAGTGCTTTTTTGGACCATAGACCATATCCAGCATGCTCTGTGGTTCCTAGGGTTCCCTGGGTTGGTCTGTAGTTCTGTTCCTGTTGGTCCTGGTCTGGACTGTGGAAGGGTCTGGAATTTGTCCTTAAATTTGGAAGCAGGATTCAAATCCCTGGTCACCTGGAACCAGCCTTCCTCCATAAACAGATTACTTACTGAGAGTTCCTATATTCTAATATAGGAACACACACGACACAAGGTTCCATAGTTCCAATGCGGTCCCGGGTCTGGACCGGGCTGTAACAGATCAGAGGGGTAAATAGAAGGGTCTAAATAAAGTCACTCACCTTCTATCTGAGTAACGATCTCATAGCTCTGAATGTAGTCATCACGACCTGTTATAAAAAAAACAGTGTGTGAGGTTAAGTAACACACACACACACACACACACACACACACACACACACACGTTTACCTTTAGATCGGAGGCGTGACCACTCCTTCCTCTCCACCCTATAAACACAGAGACACCAGGATGATCCTCCTGAGCCTACGTTCTTACGTAGTTACCACGGCAACAGCGGGTTCCACGTAGCCCTTAGGGAGTCGGTGAGAGGCTGGTACCTGCGTTTGCTGGGGATGTATCCGGCCTCCTCCAGGTCCCCGTGAGGCGACAGTCGTCTGGCCTGCCACCACTCCTCATCACTGCAGTCCAAAACGTGGAGGATGTCCCCAAAACGGAAACTCACCGCCTGAGTGAGGAAACCGCCGTCTGCCGTCTTATCGTAATCAAACAGCGCTCTGAGAAAAGAGAGAGAGACAGAGAGAAAGATATTAGACGCCACGAAAACTCTTAACAAAGATTAGATTCAGTTTCACAAATATGAGAGTTTGCATAGATCAGCCACCAGGGGGCAGACATTTCATTAACACTTTTCTTTTCTGATAGGCTTTTATTTAATGACGGGTTTATCCCGCTGATTGTTCAAGTGTGTTTCAATAAAACTTGATTATTATTGTTGTTGTTATTATCTGGTAACGTATCGAACAGAGATTTGGACTGAGATGTAATACCAGTGCTTCACCACCAGGTGGTACTCTACCCTTCCATCTGATAGGGGCTCAGGTTTGGTACCTGATATAAAAGCTCCTCTTATTGGTCCTGAGTGAAGATGAACCCAAACTGCTGTTCATCAGCTGCTCCCTCAGGTCATGGATCTTCGCTTCGAACCTGCTGTACTCTACACACACACACACACACACCACCAAAAAATACACTTTCAACTCACATTTTGTATTTGCTTCTAGAACTCGTTCTGTTTGTGTTGGTTGTACTGGTTTGTGATGGGCTGTAATGTATAACCTTCTGGTCTGTACTGGGCGATGATGGTGACAGTTTGTCCAGCGTTTTTCAGCGCTGCTGCTGCCTGTTCATGGGTCGCATGCCTTAAATCCACCCCGTTTACCTACACACACACACACACACACACACACACACACACACACACACACACACACACACTTCACTTCACAAAATCTTCACTGTTCTTTCACATGAAACCACAAATTTGTTATGAAGTCCAATAAGTGTGTATCTGTCTGTGGGTGTGTGTGTGTGTGTGTGTGTGTGTGTGTGTGTGTGTGTGTGTGTGAGTGAGTGAGACTTACACTCAGTATCTGGTCTCCTTTGCGCAGTTCCCCACTCAGATCTGCAGGTCCTCCAGCCAGGATGAAGGAGATGAAGATTCCCTCACCATCCTCACCTCCAACTATATTAAAACCCAAACCTGATAAACCACGATGGATTAAAACTCGCCTGGGTTCCCTGAGACAGAGACAGAGAGACAGAGACAGAGAGAGAGAGACAGAGAGACAGAGACAGAGAGACAGAGAGAGAGAGACAGAGGGAGAGAGACAGAGAGAGAGAGACAGAGGGAGAGAGAGAGAGACAGAGAGAGAGAGAGAGAGAGAGAGAGAGAGAGACAGAGAGACAGAGACAGAGAGAGAGAGAGAGAGAGAGAGACAGAGAGAGAGACAGAGAGACAGAGAGACAGAGACAGAGAGAGAGAGAGATGGGGAGAGAGAGAGAGAGACAGAGAGAGACAGAGAT